>CBXB010000075.1:23940-41036 GCA_000817185.1 Magnusiomyces clavatus CNRMA 12.647
TTTTTTTTTTTTTTTTTTTTTTTTTCTTCTTCATATTATTAACAAAATTAAAAAAAAAAAAGTTACCAAAAGATATTCAATGGCATTTTATTGGATCTTTACAAACAAATAAATGTAAACATTTGGCAAACAAGATTCCAAATTTATTTGCAGTCGAAACTTTGGATAGCCAAAACAAAGCAATCAAATTGAATGATAATCGGGGTCCTGATGATCCTTTGCTTAATGTTTTTATTCAAGTAAATACTAGTGGAGAAGAACAAAAAAGTGGTTTGATTGTAGAAGAAGAAGAAGATGGTAATAATGCAGTTTTGGATCTTGCAAAATTTGTTGTTGAAAAATGTCCAAAACTTAATCTTTTAGGACTTATGACTATTGGTTCTGTTACTAATTCTTTGGCTAGTAGTAATGAAGAAAATCCAGAATTTAAAGTAAGTTTTTTTATTTTATTTTATTTTATTATATTCTTCTTTTACTAACTAATATTTATTAGAAACTTGTTGAAATTGCAAAATCTTTAGAAAAACAATTGGATAGAAAATTGGAATTGAGTATGGGAATGAGTTCTGATTATCTTGAAGCTATTCGTCAAGGATCTACAAATGTTAGAGTAGGAAGCTCTATTTTTGGTAGCAGACCTCCTAAACTTGATAAACAGTAAAAAAACAAAAAACAAAAAACAATAACTTTGTATATATCTTATATAATTTCTTATCTTCTTTCTAAATTTGATAAACCATTGCTAAATTTTTTGCCAAAATTTTCGAAATTGATGCATTTGTTGTTCGTATGGTTACTCGGTACTGAGTCTTATCTTCCTTTGGCTCTAGCCGCATCAAGCAACCAAAGTTCTTGCCGTCGCTCGTGTGGATGATTCCAGCACTCACCAAGTTGAGTGGGTTCTTGTCAGCTTGTGGAATCGTGCTCCAGTTCAAGGCCTTGACTATGCGCACATCGTCCTGCGTGCTGTTGGTTCTTACTGGCGCTGCAGCCAGACTGTGTATCTTGAAGATGCTCTGCTCTTCTAGCTCACCGCTACCAATCTGGCCCCACCGCATAAAGTAGTCGTCAACAGACAGGTCTGCAGGGTCCATAAACTTCTCCAAAATGACCGGCAGCTTCAGGTTCAGCACCTGTAGCGCACCCGCCATGTACGTGATCTTGACCAAGGGCGACTCCAAAAACGGTCGGTGTACATCGATGATAATCACCTGCTGAGTCGTCTTGTTGGCCTGCACAGTCGAGTCTGGGAAGTTCTTGGTCGACACATTGACATTCTCTTCTTCTGGGTTTGTCAGCTCTACAGACAACGACTGGATAGGCGACCCAGACACGTTACGGAAATACAGAATGACACAGCCAAGGTGCTTGCGGTAATCCGATCGCAGTCCTATTTGCATGATAGAGTCCTCGTAAAAAATGCCCTCGGCATTGAGTAGCAACTTTTTGTAATTTTGTTCCCACCCAGATGTCAACAAATCCGACTGCTTCATCGCCGTTGTTGCCTTTCTCGATGTAGGGGGCGCCGGCTTGCTCGAATCATTGCTACTGTTGTTGAAAATGGTCGGCGTTAGCGGTGTTAATGCTGTGCTTGGCGTGCTTTGGACAGCATTCTTGACTTCCTTTTGACGTCTTCCGCCCGGTGCCCAGACTCGCTTGTTTTGGCTACTGGCTTTGCCAATCTTCTTGGTCTTTAACCTCGTCAACATTGTCGAGCTCCGTTCAGGGAAAGGCGGCATCTCGTCCCACACTACTGCCAAGATGTTGGCGTTTTCGTCTTTAGACATTTGCAAGTATTCGTATGCACGCTGTTGGATCTCAGAGTCAACTGAGTTCAGGTTGAACTCAAACACCTGGATCAGTTGGGGCTTGATCTCAGGGAACAAGTTGACAAACTTGATATATGTCGTTAGCAGCAGTCCCTTGGTAAATGATGTGCACGAAGGGAACTTGTCATGCAATGTCAAAAACTGCTCAATAGGAGAACAGCCTGGCTCTTCAGCAATCAAGTGGCCGTACTCTCCTAGTAAATACCCTCCAACCTTGACCATGTTTTCGTTGCAGCTAGGCGATTTCAGGTAATTTAATGCGTTCTTTACCGAGTACGCTTGCAGGTTTTCATTGTTGACAACAATCTGAACTACTCGCTGCCATACCTCATCACTGACGTGCGACCCAGCAATAGACAGCAGCCTTAGGGAAATATCAACATACCACTGGTACTCGGTAGCGTACTTTTCTACCAACACTGCAATTCTAATCACCATTTCGCTACGCATGGAAAAGTCTGCCGTTTGCAAGTATTTTAACAACTCATTCACAATAGTGCGTACATTGTTTGCATTGCAAATCGAATACAACAAATCGATACTCTTTCGTCGAACAGAGATATCCCGATCTCTCAGCGACTGAATGATTGTGATCAAATGCTGGCTGATTGGAATCTGCTCGTACCTAGCAGCAAGATTGGCCATGGCGTCAAGCGAGAGATATCTAGTGTTTGTTTCACGAGACGTCAAAAACTCGCCCAAAATCTTTACAATTGTTTCCATTAATGCGTGGTCCAAATCTAGATGGATCGCCAAATTAATCGCTTCAAATAATACTGCGTTTTGTGCATTGCTCTGCTGAATGTTTTTGGATGGAATTGAGTTTGCTTGAACAATCTGTGTTATTACTTTTCGCAGAGTCGCTTTGATTGTCTCATCGTTAGAGGGTGGATAGTATTGAAGCAGCCGAAGTAACTTGACAAAAAACCAAGGCACAGGAACGTTGTAGTATATGTAGTCTTCTGGACAAGCCTGGTCAAACACCAGATTCTGAAGCCGTCGCACTACCTTGCTGTATGTTAGTTTGTACTCTTCGGGCTGGTCTTGAGCAAGTTCCCCGACTAATGATGCGACAGATGTGGCTACTCCCAAGTTCGGGTCATCTAATAAAGCGACTATACGATCCGCACGCAAAGGATCAACAATCTTACGGTCTCTACGATAAAGTCGGAGCACTGTAAGAGCTGCCTTTTTCCGAACAAAGTCGTGTGAGGTTGGCGATATTAAAAGCTTGAAAATATCATCCGCAAGAGCGTCTGAAATGGCATTTCCTCCGATCGTAGCAATGCAGTTGAGCGCAAGACAAGTAAAATTGTCGTTCATAGAATTTAAATCCTTCTTTATACTGTTGATGATCAAATTTATCATATCGCTATTTTCGTTGAGCAGAATTGAAATGGCTAAATATCCGATCTGCTTTTCTGAGTAAACGTTGGAGTTGATCAAACTGATTGATTCTAAATGGCCAAAGTTGATATCGTACCCAAGAATATAGATGTATATCAGTTTGCAAATATACTTTTTCTTTTGGTACCCATTCAGATTTGAGTCTTTGAATTTGTGTCTGATATTAGCAAGTTCTTGATTTACTCGTTTCGCTTCCAGCTCTCTTTCTCGAGCGTTACGCAAATCCGCTATAAAACGAACTAACCCCTTCATAGGCTGAGACATAGTGAATAGTAGGGGGGAGAAATATATATATATATAAAAAGGGTTTATAAAATTATCTAAACGATTGAGAACCCAATCGATGATTAAAAAAGTAGAGTAAATTTTGCTAAAGTAGTTGAAAAATAAGGAGAAAAAGGAGCTTTAAAAATAACAAAAAAACAGGAATTAGTGGTGGAATAAAGTGAAAATGACACCAAAATGTCTCCATAACGTAGTACATGCTGAAATTTCTCAATACAACAATAGTATTTAAACCCTCAACTGGCATGATCACGTGAAAATCCCTTACCCAGATCACTTTTTCACCAAATCCCAATAGGGAAATGCTAATATACCAAAATCAAAACAAATAAAATACGCGACATTATATTTTCAATTCTTTATTTTTTTTTTATTGTCTTTTTTCTTCTTATCCATTAACATGACAATTGTACAAATATGACTTCAGATCCAGCAAACAAGCAAATAAGTGACTTTTTACGCGACAAGTTTGGTGAAGCTGTTGCTAATGATCCTGTAATTTTACAAAAATGGGCTACTCTATCTTCTCTCTTTAGTCTATCTTCCGAGGATATTCATTCAAAGTGGGAGGCTCACGATATGGCTGTTGATAACTTAAGAGTGCCTACTCCTTCGTCCTTAGACGATCTACAGGAAAGACTAAATAAACAACTTGCACTGGAAAACAAGCGATTACTAAAGTCAACCCCTCAGCGGTCTATTTTTCAAACCAAAAGTGCAAAAATGTCCAGCCCTGCATTGTATGTTCTTCTCCCTTCATTTGATTCTATCGATTATTACTAACTGTAATATATAGCCTTCAATCTTTACTACCTGCCTCTTCAGGGAAAAAGAGATCAGTGCAACAATCAGCATTAACATCTCCGACAAAGAGCGTCAGGTTTCAAGAAAATGATTCTCCGACAAAAAAACCTAAAGTTGAAAGTACGCCTCGCCCTCCACGTAAAGAAATAACGGAAAACGTCATTAGTGTTTTAAACAACGACATCCCACAATTAGATGAGCAATTACCTAAACCTATAATAAAAACAAACGTTGACAAGTCAAAATTTAATCATCGAATCATGTATGAAAAAATGTCAGATTGCGCAGAGTACTTGGACGAGCAGATTGAAGCATTCACTAGAGACATTCAAAAAGCATACTCCCTGACAAGTGAAGACTTTGGAAATCCTGCACTTGTTTCTCCAAATGATATCTACATCGTAGGCAGGATTCTTCCCGATGCCGCAACCGATCTCAACTCTCAACTTAAGTCTGTTTCGATACAGCCCAGTCGAAAACATGGAGCTGGAATGCGCGTGGAATTAAGGTTTCCTCCAAGCCTGTCAACACACTTTTTTCCAGGTCAAATTATAGCGGCTAAGGGATCAAATGCTAGCGGATCTTACTTTTTTGTAAATCAACTACTGGATCTGCCTTTACTCCCTCCGGCTGGAACATCTACACAAAAGCTAAAAACACAATACACTGTCGAAAACAAGGGCGGACTCAAGATATTTACAGCAGCAGGTCCTTTCACAGGCTCTAATGACTTGGATTTCACACCATTAAAAGAGATGATTTATTTGATTAGGACAAAAATTAAACCCAACGTAGTCATTCTATTTGGACCTTTTATTTCATACGATCATCCACTCATTGTTAAGGGAGACTTTACAGTTTATAGACCGCGAACAAAGATAAAAATACCAAACGCGACGCTTGACGACCTATTCAAATGCACAATTTCAAACTACTTGAGGAAAATCGATCCATCTGTATCAGTGGTTTTGATTCCACACGTCTCTGATACCGCCTCGCCGCACCCTGCATTCCCCCAACCTGCGTTTAATTCAAAACTACTTGAGCTTCCCAAGAATGTTTCCTGCCAGACAAACCCTGCAACATTCAGTCTCAATGAGGTTGTCATATCCGCATGTTCTCAAGATGCGCTTTTCGCACTAGCTCGAACGTCATATAAACTAAACGATCCTCCTAACATCTTTCAAAGTTGGATGAAGGACATGATTATCCAGCGTAACATGTTCCCTGTTTATCCTGGGTTAGTAGAGGAGAAACCAGGACTTTCTCCAGATCACACAATAGTGTCTGGCTCTAATCTGGATATCCCATATCTTGGATTGGCTGATTTCAATAAGGCTTTACCAGACATTTTTATCACACCTTCCAAACTGAAATGCCCCTCACAGACTATTGAAAATGTTGTTGTTATCAACCCTGGTGTAGCTTCAAGAAAAGAATATGCCACTATATCAGTTCATCCATACAAACTAGAACAGCTTCCGAACGATAAGCAGTATACTACAAATGATGTTTACAAACGAGTAAGAGTAGAAACAGCTAAGATTCAAGTAAATACAGTATCTGAGGATTAGATATCAATAAATAATTATTGTTTGATTATTGGTTTGTTTAAATTTTATGTTTAGTTATTTTTTAGTTTTATAATATAATATGTTTGTGAATTAATCTGATTTTTTCTCTTTCGTTTTGGAGGTCTTTTTTGAAGGTGGGTTGGCAGCAAGAATAGTTGCACTGATAGCGGTTTCAACCTGCTTTTCAGGGTCTGACAAATTCTTCCAAACAATCTCAACAGGAGTAAGAGCAGCAGATTCAAGTGAAGTAGATCTCTTCTCAAGCTTGTCTTCAACAAGTCTCTTTCTGATCAAGTATTCTTGCTTGCGGTCTTCTAATTGCTCCTTTGATGGGTAATGTGAGAAGGCAAAGTTAACAACCTTGCAAATCAAAAAGTATAAATGCTCAACAGCAATGATAGAAGCAAGGAGTACACGTGGAGAAACAGCAACAAGTCCCATACCGCCCTTTGTCAAGTCAGCAAACTTAGTATATGTGTTTCCGTACATGAGAATCAATGAAGTGGTGACAACGCTTCCAAGCCAAGTCATACACTTCAAGTCGGCAAGCCAGGGTCCAATAGTATCATCACGCATGGGAATTGGCCGCTTTGTGTCCATAAAAATCTTAAAGGCGTCACCTCTAATTTCAAACCAATTGTTGACCAATGATGCCAAAGGTGCAAGAGACCAGGCAGAGCCAAATACAGTGACAAATGAAAATTGCGTAACCATTTCTTGGTATTCTTCAGTAGGATTGAAAACTGGCGAGTTGGCTTGTCGTCTAACAGACCTCAAAAACTCGTGCTCTTCAGCGGAATCTTGAAACACAGGTGGAGCCTTATTCATATACTTGTCAAGTAATTCAAATGCCTTTCTTTGAGCCCATGGAACAATTGTCTCCACTGCAAAGTTGATGATTTGTCCAGTAACCATCAAATAGATGACTTGCTGTTGGAGACGGTTTCCATTAATTTGGAAAGTCTTACCATCAGCATAAGAAGCTCCAACTAATGTATTGAACTGCAAAGCAACATTGTCAAGATGAGGAATCAGCAAATGACCAAAGGGGAGGTAGAGATACGCAGTCAAAAAGAGACTGCCAGTACTGGTCCAAAAAGAAACAGTAAAAATTTTCTGATTAAATGAATTGTTGTAAGATTCTTCAGTTTCGTGATTTTCAAACACAATAACTCTGTTGGCGACAATCTTGTAAATAGCAACAACAGTAGGAACAACTGCTGCAAGAACAACAGTTGGGATGAGCTTGAGGATAAACTTCAATGGCCCTTGATAAACTTGTACTATGAATGTTTCAAGAGCTAGGGCAGAGATTTGAAGAAAAAAGACAGCAAGCATGGCTCCCAGAACTAAAGGGACTGAAGCAACTTCTTTGGCAAGTCTTTTCCAAAAGGGATAAGAAGGTTTTTTAACGCCGGTAACATAATCAATTTGATATGATTCAGGAACAAAGTTAGTACGAATAGATTCCAGTTTGGAACATCCTTTGACACCCCATCTTAAAGCAAGAATCTTTTCTTTTCTCTCCCAGTTGGCAACATACAAGATACTCCACAAGATGTTTGCAACACCAAAAATCATGGAAAAGCTGCCTACAAAGTAGTGTGTAATAATACCAACAATGGATGGTACAATGAGCCACATGAAATAGTTTTGGAGATAAGCAAAGTAAAGTGCAACTTTTTCACCAAACTGATTTCTCATCCAATTGATATCCTCATCGTCAATGATATATTTGGTACTCAACCTTTTGATCCATTTCTTGTTCAATTCTGTGTCTTGAAGTGGGAAAATAGACTTTACAAAACTCCACTCTCCATGATTTGGTGTAATTCCCAATCCGTTATCGTAGTCAGGATATGTCAAGAAAGAATAAATAAGACGAAGTCTTTCAGCTGGGGTTAATTTTGCTTCCAGTTCTTCTGATGAAGGTGGCTCGCCTGGAATTGACTTTCTAATGTCGTGTAAGAAATCTCGAATTTGCAATTGAACATAAAGTGACTGTAGTTGAGCAGCCGAAGTCTTTAAAAATACAAAAACAGTACCTGGATTCCCTTGGCGTACTTGGGCAAAAAATCCTGAAGACAAAAGGAGTTTCAAAAGCTTGTTAACATTGGCCTTGTTATCTTTTGAGTCTTTGGTAATGGCTACATCAATGACATATTCGGGACCAAGCTCAGACAATGAAGTTCCTGAGGATTTTGTTAAGGGTTGCGTGGTTGCTTTTGACGAGTTTTGTGCTGCAGCTTTTTCGTTGCTAAACCGAGAAGCACCTGAAGATATTCCAGTCTCTTCTGGTTGTTGTGGACGTGCAATGGGCTCAGCCATTATGAATAAGAACCAGTACGAGTAATTGATTCAGTCAAATTTCAATAACTGTAAAAAAAAAGAAAAGGGACGGGGAATTAAATTCTTTTAAAAGTAATAAAACTAAGTCGTGTTCAAAATGAAACTTTTGAATTAAATTGTAGTGTTGAGTCTGGGTATTTTAGATTTTGTTTACGTAATTAAAATTGGTTGTCATCAATTTATGACAACTGATTGTAACGAGTAATCTGTAACAACATATCAAATCTTTGTTTACTTTTTATTTGTTTGTTTTGTTTTGATTGACAATCTTAGTTTAAATTGTTAAATACATCTCCAATTTCTTCAGATACCCTCCAATTTTTGATTTTTATAATTCATCATCCAAATAATGAGTTACAATCAAAACAAGCTCATTCTGGAGCCAACCGCTCTGACACAGGTTGTTCTAGGTTCATGTAAGTTTATAATTTCAAACTATTGACGATCCAACTATTAACATTGTTATAGCCACCGATGAAAAATTAGAAGCCTTTCAAACCCTTAAATCTCATGCTAAACGCAACCCAATAAACGTATGTAAACTTTTAAAGCCCTTTATTTTACAAAACTAACATTGTCCTAGTTATCGTACGCTCAAAGCTATTTTGAAGCCATCAGATACGTTGCACAGTCTCCAGAAACTCAACTTTATTCAACAATATATTCTTGCAATGGCCATTTGATAAGAAGAATTATTACACAAAACCCAAGCGCTCTTGTTGACCTATTAGATATATCAATGCCAACAGTTTTTGAAGGACTTGGTAGTCCTAAAGCTTCAGTCAGAGATACCAGCATTGCTCTTATGAATGATGTATGGCTTGTGTGTCCAGATAAACTCGACTACATTTTCAGAGAGCTCGGTTTATGTAATCAAAATCCAGATATAGTTTTAAGATGTTTAGAAGTACTTTTGGTGAGAATTCAAAAAGTACACTCTTTGACATTCAAGTTATTTACTTCTACAGTAGTTGCTTTACTAGCTCATTCAACAAGTGAAATCCGAACACTAGCTTCAAAAGTTTTAATTGCCTTTTTCAAAACAGCTAGAGAAGCTGCTAAAGAAGATTTATCAAACCAAATGGCAAAACAGAAAGTTGATCCCTTTTTGGTCAAACACATTTTGACTTCAGTTGGATTCATTACAGAAACCTCGCAACTTTCTGATCAAAATGGTAAACAAAGCTCATCCTCTAAGGCCTTGAGTGCAGATTTTTATTTCAATGATATCAAAACAAAGTTGGAAGATTTTGAAGCTGAATCATGTACTCTTGACAAATTCAAAAGAGATATTGCATCTATGATTCCATTTTTCGAAGGAAAAGAAACGGAACAAAACTGGATAAAACGTGAGGAAAGCATTACCAAGTTAAGAGGCCTGATAAGAGGCAATATTGCTAAGGACTATCCAGATCAGTTTGTGCTGGCAATAAAGCAATTGTCTGATGGAATCATGAAAGCTGCAAACTCTTTAAGAACAGTATTGTCTTCATCTACCTGCCAGTTCATCAAGGAGGCCTTTACGATTCTTGGCCAAAACTTGGATCCTCTTTCAGAGTTTTTTTTCAGCAATACAATTAAGTTTTCAGCACTAACAAAAAAAATTACAAGTCAAAATGGAACAATGGCTGCAAATTCAATAATTGCAAACACATCTTACTCCCCTAAATACCTACATTATATACAAATCACTTTGAATGATAAGAATACCCAACCCAGGCACTATGCTGCACAAGCAATCCGACTGATTATGAATGTATATCAGAATCTGAAAAATAACATTGATGCGTCTGGAGGAAGAGAAATTTTGGAGAAATGCATTGTTAAAGGTTTAACAGACCCAAATGCCTCTGTAAAGGAAGAAATGAGATTAGCTTTCTGGGGTTATAATGAGTTGTGGCCATCTCATGGTTCACGAATACTCGAAAAAATGGAATTTTCTGTCAAGCGAGCGTTAGAAAGGGTAAATCCAAATGGTCAATCTATTTCAACATCTGCCCGCAACGGCGCTCATTCATCAGCCGCTTTGAGAAATTTCATTGTGCAAACCAAAGAAAAAACTACTGTTGATCCAATCAAGAATCCGGTGCACCGTGGTGATTCTAAAGTCGGGGGACGATTAGGGATGCCTCAAAGAATCAGCCGTCCTGGAAGTGCCAACCAATCCAGTGTCAATCCAAGAGTGGCGCCTTGGCAGGCCAATAATTATGCAAAGCCAACTGAATCAGCAAATATCCGAGCTAATCCTCTTCGAACTTCTTTCGAATCTGCCAAATTAAAGGTTCCTCCATCAAAGCCTGATACATTTTTTGTAGGAAACACACAAGCTGAGAATCCTCAAGAGTTGTTGGACCTATTAGCAAGTACCGATCCTACCTCGACTGAAAATGGTGCTAAACGACTTGTTGAACTTTTGAAAAATAAAAACAGTAAATTAACCGCAAACTCTCTTCCACACCCTGATCAAATATCTAGGGCGTTGCACAAGCTTTTTAGTAAACAAAGAATTGACCCTATATTTAATACCAGTATTATAATTTTAACTGATGAAGATGTTTTACCTTTGATTTCCCAATTTGTAAGGCCTACAGAGCTTGCACTTGGAATTCTTGGTACAAGAGATGCTTCTGAAGATGATGGATACATGCTACTAGAAAAAATTCTGGAAAAGATTGATGGTCTCAGCAAGCGACTTTCTTTTGCCACTTATTTGATTTCTCAACGACATGAAACTCTTACAAAGGCTGGAAATTTGAATGCCATTGAAAAAGATATTTATTCATTGAGACTTTTACAAACAATTGATGGCTTAAGTACCAAAATGTCACTTGATTCTGAAATTGTGGAAAACATCAAGTTGTTGAGTGCATACTTGAGCAGTGTTGACAGATTTAGCCAAATCTTCAAACTGCTTCAAAGCATTAAAACAAATCTAGGATACCAGGAGCCAGCTCAAAAGGCATTGTCTCAAATGCCTATCCCAAATACCACTCAAGAAACCACTAAAATTTCATCTAAAAACTCAAGTCTAACACAAGAAAACAAGGAAAAAACTTTGCCTAAAACTGAATCAAAACGCAGCAGTCTGGAAGGCAAAACCATTCAGCAGTCAGAATCCATCAACCACGGCAGTTCTGTGGATATTACCAAGGATGTTGTAGGAGAAATGGTAGAAGCCAACGCTAGTATTTCTATTCACCAAGATGAGAAAACAGATACAGATATGCTTGATCTTAATTCAAAAGGATTAAGTACTGAAAACTCTTACAACAGCTGGCAGTTGTTTGAAAATCAAATCCACGAAATTTCCAATAACATCAATCAGTTGAATGTATCTAGACCCTCTCCTGATATGCCTGTTGCTGAGATTTTAAAAAATATGGAATCCAAATCGACAAGTGTCAACGAGTTGAATCAACTCATTAGAATTGTCAAAAAGACACAAATAGCTGATTCTCCAGAATCCAATGATGAAAACCAAGAACAAAACGAACAAGCTCAAGTTGATAAAGGGGGCATTGTGAGCCATACATTACATTATCTTCTCAATTGTGAGCTTGATTCTACCAATTATGAAACAATAAGCCGTGCAATATTATTGTTGTCCACCTTACTTGAGAATGATAAACAGTTGACTTACTTTTCTTGTTCTGGAAACAATGAAAAAGTCGTTTCAAATTGTATTGATGCTCTTGTAAGAGTTCAAATTTTCAAAACCATCTTACAACCTGCAGTTTCATACGGAGGACTTAACTTTTTGACAGAGTTAGTTTCCAAACAAAACAAAAGAGAAGATGAGGAGTTGATACTGAACAGAATGCTTGATATGTTAAGCACCAACTCTATGAAAGCATTTACAACTGAACAATATCAATTTTGCTTAACCAGCTTAAACATTATGTTGACTCAATTCTCTGTTAAGCCTGAATTTAGCCTTGCTTCAAATTCAATGACAATGGGATCACTTGGTGACATAATTTCTCAAGCAGTTGTTAATCCAGAAGCACAAATCAGAAAAATTGGATACAATTTACTAATAACCTTAAAAAAAGGATATTTTAACAGCCCAATTGAAAAAAGAGAAACTGACCATCACGATCTGAAAAGATCAATTCAGACATTTATATTCAACAAACTGGGCAAACAATCGTTAGCACTAATGGACTATATGATTTCACACCCAAGCAACTGATTGTAATTTTTTTTTAAAGTTTAATTTATATATTGAATGAAAATATAGTGATTTTTTAAATATTTTGATTCCAAGTAAAAAAAAAAAAGTATTAAAAGAATAGTATATTATTAAATGCACAAAACAAAATATAAAGGATACATTGATATTCAACTGATAATAGCAATTTTTAGCTTTTGTATCCAAGGTAATAAGCCTTTTCTTTTATAGCTCAAGACACCGATTGACTATCATTAGATGCCAATATATTATAGAACCCCTTATGAGAACCTTTATCAAAAAATCATTAATCACATAGAAGAAAATGATTTATTTTCCAGCTTCCTTTAAAGCCATGGATTCTCTCTTCTTTCTGGCAGCTTCATTCCATCGTGCAATAGTTTCATCGTCAACTTCTTCATTTGATTTTACCTTAATGGCTTCTCCGAACTTGTATCCAGCAACAGACAAAATCCCCATGCCTGCAAGAACAATGTATAAGTTTTGTCTGAAAATTCGCTTAGAGGCTGGACCGGCAGCTGGGAAATGCTATATATAATAGAGTATTAGTATATAATTGCAGTTTTTGAAAATCTAGTATGAGTATTTACCATTTTGAGTATTCTATGATCTACTTGTAAGATGTGTTGAGCCTTAGTGTACTTTTTTTATTAATTGAATATAAGTATAGAAGTTATGGAAAGTGTCTAGCAGCTGGAGGCTCGCGATTAAAAGGTTTTCGAGTCTCCATGATTGGCCCGTTGGAGGTCATGTGACCACTATGTTGACCTAATCACCACCACCACTGCCATATTGGAGAGTAAAAAGGCTGGTACTGGAGAAGCCTTGCCAAACTTCATACAAGGGATGACTTTTGTATAATCACCACTCAGCTTCCAAAACAAACCAAAAAAATTTTTCACTTTCCTACCCATTTTGATCCTGGATTTTCACCAAACCTTTTTTAATCAACCACGACAACGGCTTTTAGGGGAGAGGTTATACTGAATTTCACAGGTGGATTTTGAATTTCTAGAAGGTAATCAAATTTGATAAAAAAATAATATATCTATATACTTTTAGAATCAGAAAAAAAAAAAAACAAATTTAATTTCAAAATCTATTGGCACAACTTTTCTTTCATCTTAGCCTAATCACTGGTTTAAAAGAGTTCTGCTTTTCATTAAAAAAAAGAAGAAAAATCGACATATTACAGCATAAAGAATAGAGTTATTTCATTATTAGCAATGTCAAGTCAAGCTAAACTCTCACTCTCAAAGCGACTTTTGTTGTCTGGACGTAATTCCATATTAAGATCAGTTCAACCCCGACGAGCACTTTCTACATCAAGACTTCTTTCTCAACAACAACAAACACAAGACCCTAAGGAGCCATCTTTGTCACATCTTTCAAACAATGAACTCAACTCTGTTCCATCAAATGTTACTGATTTTGGTGCTTATTGGCGCAAGGACAAATTAGAACCAATCCCACTCTCAGAAGCTGCAAAATCGCCCTCACTTATAGCATTACAAGCTCGTCTCAAGTTGACCGACCGGGTTCCCTTGGACACTCTAGCAAGAACTTTAATCTGCCAATCTGCACGCACAAAATATCTCGATAACTTGAGCATGGCAAGTTTTGGAAAAAATTTATTGAACTTTTACATATATGAGTATTTCATGGTTAAATATCCTAGATTGACACCAGTTGTTTTACAACAAGTTTCAGACATCTTTCTTTCTACATCAGCTTTAGCAGAGGTTGCGCTCTCATGGGGTGTTGAAGAAGACAGCAGAAGTGCATTGGAAAGATATTTGGAAGACGGTCCTTCAATAGATCTTAATGGTACCGACAGCGATGGATCACCCACAATCATTGCCAATACAAACAACCTCTTTGGCAAGTTGAGATACAGTCCATCCTCTGTTAGAAGAGAAAACGGTGTTGTCGAACTTTTGAGCGGTAACGATATTCAACATGGCCGTAATGGCGCATTGGCTACATTTGTACGAGCCCTAGTTTCAGCCATTTACTCTCACAATGACTTGGCTACTACACAAACCTTTATTCATGAATACATTATCAAACCCAAGAAGATCGACTTAGCCAGCTTGTTAGTTTTTGAACAACCCACCAGAGAATTATCTAGACTATGCGCAAGAGAAGGATTAAAGGCTCCAGTTTCAAGACTGTTAGTAGAATCAGGAAGACTCTCTTCTCATCCAGTATTTGTGGTTGGTGTTTTCAGCGGAAGCGAAAAGCTGGGAGAAGGCCAAGGTGCCAGTTTAGTAGAGGCCAAAACCAGAGCTGCTGTTAACGCATTAAAGGGATGGTATTTGTTCTCACCACTCGATGCCCAATTACCATCTTCAACATCTGAAAGTGAAGAATTTAAGGGTGTTTATGTTGACTCTGGTAGTGTTATTGTTTAAGATGTTTCTCAACAGTAATTATTATCAAGTTAAACAAAAAACAAAAAAATGAAATAAAGAAATAAAAAAAAAAAAGTTGAGGATTGTGAACATAACTGTACTTTTCCTTTGTAATTGTTATCATTTTGTATATAAAATAGACTTGAATTTTTTTTTAATATTAATAAAAAAAAAAAAGATGATGAAATCAATTGTTAATATTCAATATATCATTGGTATCACCATCGAATCAACATTTGAATAATTGAAAAATCGAATCAAAGTCACATGACAAAGTATATTTATCAATTTTTTTTTTCTTCTTCTTTTTTGATCTTTTGGGTGATACCCTGATCTTGACTCATTAAAAAAATTTCACTTTTAGTTCTTACCACACTTTAATTTTTTTTTTTTCCATCTCAAAAACAAAACAAAACCAACATTTTCATTAATTTGGGCTTATTGAAATCAAAAGAATGACAGAGAGTAATAATGTTGAGCTCGAAAGCTCCCCTAGCAAGCAAACAAAGATTGAATACAAAAACATTTCAGAAGAGTTTCTTCTCCCAGATGGTACTCCCGACTACTTAAAGCTCATTCTTACAACAAGGGTTTACGATGTATGTAAAGAGACACCATTGACTCCGGCAATCAACATGAGCACTAAACTTGGTGCAAACATATACCTTAAAAGAGAAGATCTTCAACCTGTTTTTTCCTTCAAGCTGAGAGGTGCTTATAACCTTATTGCTCAACTTCCAAAAGAAGAGCGATGGAAGGGCGTTATCGCTTGTTCGGCCGGCAACCATGCTCAGGGTGTAGCATATTCAGCACAGCACTTGAACATCCCTGCTACAATTGTCATGCCAACAGGAACACCATCAATCAAATACGAAAACGTTTCTCGATTAGGCTCAAAAGTTGTCTTGTATGGTGAAGACTTTGATGCTGCTCAAAGTGAATGTGCTCGACTTGCCGAAAAGCACGGTTTGTCAAACATCCCACCTTTTGATGACCCATATGTCATTGCTGGTCAAGGCACTATTGCTATGGAAATTCTACGACAAGCAAACATTCATGAGCTAAAAGCTGTCTTTGCTTCTATCGGCGGCGGTGGTTTGATAGCTGGTATCGGTGCATATATCAAGAGAATTGCTCCACACGTCAAAGTTATCGGTGTTGAAACATACGACGCAGATGCCATGTACCGTTCGTTAAAATCTGGTGAACGAGTCACACTCAAAGAAGTTGGCCTGTTCGCCGACGGCACGGCTGTCAAAATCCCCGGAAAAGAAACCTTCCGTGTTTGTCAACAAGTTGTTGATGAAGTCATCCATGTCGACACTGATGAAATTTGTGCTGCCATAAAAGATATTTTCATGGACACAAGATCCATCGTTGAGCCTTCTGGAGCCTTGTCTCTTGCTGGTGCCAAAAAATACATTATGAGCCATCCAGAAATCGATCACACAGAAAGCTCTTATGCCTGTGTTTTGTCTGGAGCAAACATGAACTTTGACAGACTCAGATTTGTGTCTGAAAGAGCCATGCTCGGTGAAGGTAGTGAAGTGTTTTTCGCTGCCACGATCCCAGAGCAACCTGGTTCTTTTGAAAAATTAATCTCCATCATACATCCAAGAGCAATTACTGAATTTTCTTATCGTTATTCTGATCCCAAGAGTGCAAACATTTATATTTCATTTTCAGTTCAAAACCGCGAAGAAGAAGTTCCCGCCCTTTTGTCTCAATTTAAGGAGACAGATATAAAATGCGTTGATATCAGTGACAACGAATTGGCCAAATCTCATGCCAGATATCTTGTCGGTGGTAAAGCCAGTCTGAAAAACGAACGTATCTTCCGGTTTGAATTCCCCGAACGCCCAGGCGCCTTGTTTAAATTCCTCAAAGGCATCAAATCTCAATGGAACATTACGCTTTTCCACTACAGAAACCACGGCTCAGATGTTGGCCGTATCCTGGCTGGTATTGATGTTCCTCCAAAAGACTATAAATTATTTGAAGAGTTTTTGGATCAAATTGCATATCGTTACAAAGAAGAGACTGACAATATGGTTTATCAGTTGTTTTTAAAAAGTGAAAATTAATGTTTGAGAAAGAAAATAGATTATGAGGTTAAACACTTTTAGATGCATGAAAATAGATTTGTTGTTGTTTTTATTTTTTAATTATAATATGATAACTGAAATATAATAATAGCTTTAATCATCTAACTGGCTTTTTTTTTTTTTTTTTTTTTTTTTTT
>CBXB010000075.1:54865-69082 GCA_000817185.1 Magnusiomyces clavatus CNRMA 12.647
TTTTTTTTTTTTTTTTTTTTTTTTTTTTTTGCTTATAAAGGTGTTAAATAAATAAAAAAAACATTTTGAATTTTTTTATTAAAATTCTCTAATTCAATTTCTTATCACCTTTTGAATATTGAGACCATGCCAATCTAGCAGCTTCAGCACCTCTAAACAACCCCAGGCCAAGAATAAAGGCACCTCCCCCACGAACAACATTCTTCCACCGAGGTGTCACCTCTTTGGGTAAAGGAGCAGCGCCCTCCTTAGTATAAAAAACGAGTCCAGAAGCAAGAAATGCGCCTCCGAAAATCATGAATGCTGAAGAAGTGGCCAAACAAGTTAAACAAGGTTCGTTGTCATTATTTTTGTTATTATTATTATTATTGGATGAAGAAGACTTGTTTGGAGTAGGAGGATTAAAGATTTCTAAAATATTGGACATCATTTTTATAGTTGATATTTATTTGTTTTGCTTAATTGTAAAAAAAATAATTAAATAAATTAGAATATATGATTCTCAAAAGAAATATATTGGAACCAAGTATAAAAAAAATAAATTAAAATGTCTTTTTTTATTGTATTTTTTATGACAACTATTTGTAACAGACATGTAACTAAAAAAAAACAAGTTTTGTTTATTTCTCTAATTTTTTATTTTTATTTTTATTATTAGATTATTACAACAATAGTTTTGTTTATGTATATATATAAAAAAAATAAAATAATTTATAGATAATGTTTTTATTCTTCTTTATTTCTTTCTCTTTTTAAAACAAACTAAGCAAATCCTCATTTGGATTATTTGATTTGGGTTTATTAGAATTTCCAGAACCATTGGAACTGCTGGGTTGTGAAATATTCAAATCACTAAATGCTGATGCTGTTGAGGTAACATTATTATTGCTTGGAGCAGCAGGTGTAGTAGTGGTATTAGTTCCAAATAAACTTAAAATGTCACCGTTGCTACTTCCTGATGGTGCTCCAGAAGCTGCTGGTGGTTGGGCTGCAACACTTGTGAAAAGATCAGCCAATTCTCCTAATCCGTTATTTGATGGAGTTTCAGTAGAGGCTCCTGCTGAAGCACTGTCATCAAAGTCGAGATCTAACAGGTTCTCGGCATTGACTCCTTGTGCAACAGCACCAACAAAATCTTCCTTTGCAAGTTGTTTTTGTTCTTCAATAGCCTGTTTTCTAACTTCAGCAGCACCGAATCTGCCGCTGCCCATAAAGCTGCTGCTGGGCTTATGATAAACTGAAGCAAGAGTTGAGATTTCTCCAATCAACTCGTTAAGAAGCCTAGGGGGTATTGGCTCAATTATAGAGGTCAAAGGTGGTTTCTCAGCCAAGATAACATCCTTGGCAACAGCAGTATCAGAGGACAAAAGTCTCCAGTAGATATAGCCTCTGTCTCTAACATCTGCATTTTCCGATTGATTTGTAGCAGACTGTAATACTTGTTGAATAATTTGTTGTCCAATCTCAGGTTTTTTAATGTATACTTTGACACATGTGGTCAGCAGTTGTAATTGAACTTGAGATGATTCGTCGTTGAATCCAGATACATAGTTTTGTAAGACTTCAACAACATTGTCGATATCTTCAGCATATTCTCCCATGATCCAGATGATAGCGGCTCTAGCTTCAGGTTCGTCAAGATCGTCGATATATTGAACAAGTGATGGAATAGCAGCTCCAAAGTCCTTGTATTTGCGTAGAATATCCTTCATGACAACAACAACTTCCTGTACTACGTAGTTGGCCTTGTTGTCGAGTAACTCCAAAAGAACATTGACACAGCTAGGTGCAGCCTTGTCAATCTTAATAGCAACTTGTCCAATTGCCCTAATTGACCTTCTGACAAAATCCATGTCTACTTCCATAGAATATTCCTTCAGTTCCGATAGTAATTGTTCATAGTTTTTAGAATTGGCAATGTTGACCAAAATCTCAAGCTTTTCCATCTTTAAATATGGAGGGTCATTGTACTTGCAAAAAAACACTCGAAGCTCTCTGGAAAGAATGTTTGGGAATTTTTGAAGAATGATTTGAATGTTTCTCAAGGCGACATATTGGACTTCTGGAGCTGAAGAAACAAGGGTAACTAGAGGGGGTCCCATCTTTGCCAAAAGGGTCTCACGAAAATCAGGTGTTTGAAGAGACAAGTGTGCAATGACAGTTTTGATAGCTGCTAAAACAACACTTGGATTGACATGTTGGAATTGAGGAACAACACGGTCGACAATGTTGATCGCCTCTTTTTGGTTGGCAGCCTTGTATTGAGAAAGAGCTGTCAAAATTGCAATGCGGCCCCACTCCGTACACTCGTTTAGAGCAGCAAGAAGCTTGTCCAAAGTCTTAGAAGTGATTACTAAACTCTTGGTCTCTGGAGCAGCTTCTTGGATTTCGGCAAGAGCAGAGACAGTATTTGCTACAACCATAGGATTATTGTCGTATAATAAATTTTGCAAGTCTGTTACAAACCCTTCTTCAATACAAAGCTCAGGATTCAAGTCAAATAACTTTCCTACACAAATCGCCGCAGTTTTTCGTACGTAGGGATTTTCGTCTTTCAACGTTTTTCTCAATGGCAATTCCATATAGTCGACCATTTTGTCAACACGAATGCATCCCATAGTTCGAATAGCCAAAGCTCGGACTAGGGGGTTTGGGTCTTCCGAGTCTTGAACAAATGTGTTGACTGCTAAAATGCATAATTCTGGGTGGGTTTTGGCGTAATTCATCAAATAGAGGTACACTAATTTTTTTTGTTCAAGATCGTGAGTAGCAATGTTTTTCAAAACATCGGGGAAAAGAGCAGAAACGTCCTTTCCCACAGTCATTGCTGAGATCGTTCTTTCAATCGCCTCTTTTCTAAATATGGTAAAATTGAATATTAGTCAATGAAACTAAGCACTGAACATAAATATTTGATCTTACCTTTCACTAGCATATTGAGAAACAAGGCCCTGACGAAGTTCATATGTTTCACCTATAAAAAAGTAAATACAATATAAAATTTTTAAAGTCAGTAAATCATTGAAAGTTTGAAAATTTGAAATAAACAAATGGTACCTTTAGGGGGTGTTCTGAAAACACTCCTAATGCGTTTTTCAAGAGACATTTATAAACCAAAAAAAAGGATGATGAGTATTTTGGACCTTTGAAAGCCGAAAAAGTTTTAGGTGAAAAAAGAAGATCTGACCGAGTTATTGCAAAAAATCAGATTAATTAGTTATTTGAAAAGATGCCCATAACAAGAAAAGGGTGCTGTGAGTTGTACAAATCACAACCAGATTATCACGTGACTGTATTTTTGATAATATCGGCTCAAATTTCAAGCTTTGCTAATAAAACAAGTACTTGTTAAATCGTTATCATGTGACTTGATATTCCCATTTCTTTACATCAATAAACAATGCTGCTTTGCCCTGCTATTTTATCAAGTGCTCTACAATTTCAAATAGCAAAGATTGCAGTTTATATTTTCAGCACTACTACAAACACTACTAGACATACAAAAGGTTGATACGATCTATCCAAAAGATCACATTTGACGCGACTTTTTTCTCCTTTAAATTTCATATTACCTTACTTCCTTCTTAGGAATGGGTACCGCTTACAATGTCGTTCAACCTTGATGAAGCCAAATCAAACCTGTTTCTTGCAGTAAGTTTTAAATTTGTGAAATCATTGATTTCATGCATTTGTTAACAATTTTTTTTTTTTTAGGGAAATTTTACTCAAATTCCATACAAGGTATTTGTGTCTCCAAATCCAAATGATAATAGATCAATTCTTTTTCAGGCAGAATGCACCATTCGAAAAAAGCTTCCAAATGTGCTGGTGAAAGTTCATGGCCATGAACTATGGTTATTTTCAATAAACTCTTTACAGCTCAAGTTTTCATCAAAAGATTTACTTGGTCTTACAGGTAAGTGAAATATTTGTTTTTTTTCCATTATTTTACAATACTAACTGTATTATAGAAACATCTACTGGCATATTTATTCCTTCAATGATATATCAAAACGACCGCGCATTTCCACCACCTTATATACCCTTTATTAACTCAGTGCGAGCTTTGATTTTCAACACAATATCAAGTAGTGAATCATTTGTTCCTTTTGGAAGCGATGTTTTGATCAACAAGTTTAACGGGAAACTACTACACATTGATCCACTACTACTTCCAAATGGAGATCTCATTCTCAAAGCATACTATCAACCCTCTAACTTCGTAAAGTTTTCGAGCTCGTCTTTTGAAAAAGCAAACATTTCGCCAATAAAAGTAATAATAGCACCTGTCGGTGCCGAGGCATTATTTCTATCTACAGCCAAAGTTTTACCTTCAGTTAGCAACTCATTTCTTCAGCTTTTTGAATCGTTTTATCCCTACAAGTTTGATATTCAGCAGACAGTGTTTAAAGATTGGGGCGTTTTTAAGTTCAATTCATCAGATATCCATTTTTTATGGCCTTTAGATCTATGCTTTTGCTTACAAACCATTAGTGCAGATAGCTCAGACAGTGTGCTGCGCTGGTTTAGAGCAGATGATGCTATTACTGAGGTTGAAAATCAAATGGCCGGACTACAAAGTCTAATTTGTACTGAAGAAACACCAGATGAAAACAATTTTAATGAAGCTCGGAACTTTCCAGCATCATTACCATATCTTTCTAGTGATTTAGAGAAACAGGTAGAGTTTTCTGCAAACAGGGGCTTAAGTCAAACAGTAGATCAACAACAAACAGGTCGACTGCCTACAAACTCAATGTACCCAACTCCACCAGATCCAACAATCAAAGCTAGAACAGAAGCCGAACCCGAAGGGAGCGCAAGTTGGAATACCCCAGGACCTGCCTCAGACAATTGGGCTGATCTTGATGAGGATCTTTTTGGTGATGAGCAAGAAATTACGGAGGATGACTTTAACTTTTTTGATGAACCACAAGAGAAACCAAATGAAAGAAATCCAAATTCTAATACCTCTCAGCCTCCGTTTCCTAATGACAATATAAATGGGAGTAATAATTCAGGGCTAAATCAATCCCCTGATGCTACTAGAAATGGCAGCAAAGTTTCTGAACCATACTCGACGCTAAACAATTTGAACCAAACGTCCAACGGTAAAGACCTATTCATATCAAGCATGACAAACTCTAATCTTAAAAAAACCAATCTTCCACCTTTAGTTTTTGATACATATATTTCAGATCAATTGGATTCGAAATATTCCAAAGGCGGTAGATTTTTTGTTTCTCCTGAAAATTTTGACGATGACGACGATGAAGACTCAGTAGAAAGTGACAGTGACTTTGCTAACGAACAAGAAAGTACAACAAACGAAAACAATAAGCTAATGTACAAAGAATCCAGCATTAAATCAGCAATGACATCCCCAGAGTTTAGAAAGTCCATAGACGAAACGGGCTCAATATCTCTAAAGCGGAAGTTTGATGAATCTACCTTGATAGATTCTCAAGATGACACAGATAAAATAGACAAACAAAAAATCAACGAATGGATCAGTGCATTTACACAAGCATCAGTATTTTCCTCTCATAGCTCTGCAATGATTCTTCGGACGCCGACTGTTATAAAGGCTTCAGATACTCTTACTTTTGAAGGAGCTATTGAAACAATAATCAATCAAATTGTTTGGGATAATGGACTTTTTTCAAATCTATTGGACACTTATGAAGCTTTTGAATATTTAGATCTAAGCCTTTTCCCAGTTATAGACTCAGTTTTCCCAGATATTCGAAGGCTTACGTTGTTAGAGACAGCAAAAGTAGCAAACTTGGAGCTCACGTCGGATGCAGATGGTACATCGAAATCCATGAGAATATCTGACTCTACAGTTACTAATCTTTCTTCATTTCCAGCTTCTCGAACAGCAAGTAGTGACGATTTGAAGATGAGAAATAATGGTAGTTCTGAAGGTCAAAAGGTGGTTTTGCCTGCAACCCCTACTACCAACACGACGATCTCAAATAAATCAACTCCCAAAAACGAATTATTTGTACAGTTTGAACTGCAACCTCCGCACTACTCTGTTATCCGAATGGAACAGATTCTAAAGGCAACTTCACCGATTGTACGGTTCTGGAAGGTTTTTGGATTAGAGCCATGTTATGGCAAGAAGAACGTGACGTCACTTATTCTATTCCCTGGAGTCAAGGGCATTTTCAAGAGCAGTTCATATTTCATGCAATCTTTAAAAAAGGCATATGAAGGGTCATCTCTTGGGGAGATGCATTTTCTTCAAAACAAAGGTATAAAAGATGGTCTTGTTCCCTTTTTCTATAATGGAACTAGCGCTGAATCTGCTTTAGAGGGGATGCGACTTGCATTTGTATCATTAGGAAGAGAACTAAAGTTGCTCGAAAAGAAACCCAAAACGTTGTTAGTTCTTATTGCCAATCCGTTTCCTGGGATACCATCACTTATGACTTTTTCGCAAACATTTACTCAAATCAAAAAGGAATACTTGAGTTCTATAATGAATGTAGATGGGCAAGAAGAACAATGCGAAATAGTGCTACAGATCATTCCCATTGACTTTTTTTCGTCTGTTGACACTCTAGTTTCACCTTCTCCCTACAGGTTGGTTCAACTGGCACTGTCACTATACGAAAAGTGCAGTTTAGCTGGCGAGGGGATCATTTATAAAACGAATCCAATGCCGTTAACAATGAACACACAAAGACGGTGCCCAGCCTATCTGATATCGCATATGGCGCCCAAGTCGATAAAATTCAAATTCACAGAAGTGCCCTCTCCTGCCATTTTTGACGAAGACTGTTTTCTGCATTTCTGCTATACGGTGTCGGAGGACCGGCGCTGGTTGATTTGTTCTTGGTCTGACCAATATGGGGAAATAAGCAAAGTCGAAGCCTTTTGTCTAGCCAAAATAGGTGGGCAGATCCGGGTGTTTGAGGAGGTGTGTAGTGAGGTTTGGCAGAAAACGATATCGTTTATGAACCATTCCCCAGTGCAGTGGAAACTGACACTAGCCAAACTAGGACACATTGATGATGACGAGCTCAACATGTGGAAGGGGTTTTTACATTCTTGTACAAAGGTTACCTCGGCTTATATTCTAACTGTTGATCTTTATCCTACATTGGTTATTAAGGGCAAGCTAGATGCGCCAGTCAGTGAGCCAAAAGAGGAAACTGCGGATAATAGTAATAATAACAAAGAAGATAATAATAGTTCTTTGACTAATAATACTACAACTACTACTACTACTAATAATACCAACAATAATACTAAAGGAATTAATCTTACAAATACATCTAAACTATCAGGAGTTGGTAGTAACAATAATAATAATAATAATACAACAGGAAATCATGATTTACCCTCTTCTATTCCTAGTATTCCAAACTTGCCAAGCCGACCTCAACACCAACATCAACAAGCATCATCTAGAAAAAATGATGAAAACATGAGTGGTAAAAATTCCAATTACTTATTTGGAGGAGGAGTAGGAGGAGGTAGTGGATCAGGAGGAGATTCCTTTGTATTATCTAAAGACACTTTTAGCCAAGCCCAAAGTATTAATGATTCTATACTAATTGATACGAAGAATAATGTCTTTGGTATGGTATTCAAACAACAACATCAGCAACAACATCAACAACAAAGCCAACAACAATCACAACAGCCACCATCACAACCACCAAAACAGCAATCAGTTATATCAGCAACAACAACAACATCATCAACAACAACTGCAGCTCCTCCCTCAACATCCTCATCCTCATCCTCATCTTCGTCATCATCATCATCATCATCATCTTCTTCTTCTAACTCTTTGATAGCCAAGCCTTTTAATTACGCATCCCTTCTTTCATCTACATCCTCTTCGCTTTCGGTTTTCAAGTTGCGCCCATCAATCTCTGGGTACTTGATCAAATATGACGAAAGTTCATCTCAACAAAACATTTTTGAAGCAACACTTTTGTACAGTCCTACACCATATGAGCCTGCCATCAAGATGATTCTCGAACAGTATCGTAACCTTTCTTCACTAGCAATAACTACTGGAGTTGGAAGTAGACTTGGGGTAGCTGCGCCATGGCATGTTTTGGCTGTAGATAAAGTTCAAAGAGTTGTTGGTAATATTTTTTGAAAAATATATTTATTATTTATTTTCATGTCTTTTTTTATTTTTATTAAATGATCTAATTATTGTATATATATAGATTAAAAAAAAAACTAAACCAGGAACTGGATATTTTAGTTTTTTTTTCATTTTAGTTCTATATGAACAAAAAAATAAAGATGAAACGTTGATATTATTTTAATTGAATAAATTGTGAAACCAGAGTTTTTCAATATCCATTTTTTTTTTTGTATATTAATCATAAGATCAAAAAGTTTATATAAAATGTATTTTGCAAATAAATTTTAATTCCGACACCCATACAGTTTCAATATATGTAATATATACAATCTGTCGTATAAATAAAGGAGAGAAGCGAATAAAGTAATTATGGATAAGAATGAACTAAAAAAAAAAAAATTCTAAATCTTTCTACTTTATTAAAAATATTCAATTGTATAAATTCATTTTTTAATTATATACAATATTTTTGTATATTAATATGATTTATTATTACGGAATGAATGAAGAATAATAATAATAAAAAAAAACAGACTTTTCAAACAAGAATTAAATAAAAACAAAGCAGAAAAAAAAATCATTAAAGAAATAAAACAATAGCAAAAAGTAAAACATTCATAAATAAAATAAAAAAAAAAAACAATTTTTATCATGTTCCAAGTGTTGATAATGTTGATGAATGTAGTGATAAAAAATAAAAAAATAAATAGTATAATCGACAGTACCAATAAAAAAATAATAATAAAAACAGCTCATTACTATATTTTTATCATCACTAATAAAATCCATTTCATAAAATAACCCTCATTCTAAAAAATTGCCATCATTGAAATAAAATAAGAATTATTTCATTTTCCCCTTTTTTCTTTTTTAAAAAATTCTAGAATTTTTACTGGTAACCGACCTACTATCTGAAGACTTGTTTTTGTATCGTTGACTACCTAAATTTGATGCTGGTAATGCAATGTTTTCTTGTCCAATGTAATAAACCAATTGTTTGGGCTGAGTGGTGTCTGCCCGCCCAAGATGCAACAGGCGCCCAACTTGAGGAAGATCCTTTTCGGCCGCTCCAAGAGACTGTAGACAAGCCTTTCTCATAGACAGCCGTTTGGCAGATAGAATAAAGTCGTTTAGTGCAGTGGTGATTGTTGCTTCTTTGTTGCCGTTTTTATAGTGGTGGTGAGGTTGTAAAATCTCAAGGTATTGTTTAACGTAAGTCGATTCCGAAATGCCAGAGATATCCTTTGTAGATGTAAACGTCTTGTGTCTTCTGTCAGTGATGGACACCTGAGGCCGCTTGAGTCCTCGTTTCTGAATCTCCTTAGACAAGTTGCTGCGTGCTGCTTTAGTCATGGTTGCAATGACTGCTGCTGCAAGGATATAGCAATACACAATCTCATTGTCTGATAACGCAACAAGGTCGCCAGCAAACAGATGCATCACTGCAAAAGCCATATTGACTAGCAACCTCACATTGTCTTTGCTCATGGCCAGGAGTTTTGGCCACGAGTGTCCTCCCCGTGCCACAACTGTGTTTAGTGAAAGCAGATTGTTCATGAGCTTGTATTCTGCGTATGATCCCAAGATAAGGAGGATATCTGGTGTTGCCAATTCGGCTTCTAGAATTGCCTTTTCTTGTTTATAGGTCATGACAAAGATTTCGACAATCTTATACCTGTAGTTTCTAAAGTTGATGATTGGGGTTTCGTTAAAGGGTACTCCAGAATCGTAAGAGTAATGTGCTATAAGCCAATCGATTTCAGAGCCATTAGCAATATCATGCTGTAATTTTTGTATGAGTTCTGGATTATCTGTCATTTTTTATTTATTTTTTATTGTAATTATTATTTATATGTTAAAAAAAAAAAGAAGAAGAAAAAAAAAAAAAGAGGAAAAGAAAAAAAAAAAGGATTATTAAAGGAGTATATATATATAGATAGATAGAACACAAAATGACATAGATAAAACAAAGTTTTTTTTTTTTATAAAAATAGGAAAGGATTAAAAATAACAATTTGTTTTCCTGCATAATCTCATACAAATATATAAATTTGGCGAGGCGTTGTTTGGTTTGTTTTAAGCTTTTTTGGGTAGACAAAAATATGCAAAGCCATCTCACTATGGGATTTAGCAAGGAGACAAAAGGCGTGGGGCTTTTTATTATTTCTATATAGCCTGTATTATTATAAATGTCCACATCATATAATAAACACATAGCAACATTCCAATTAATTATATTTTCTAAACCTTTTTTTTTTTTTTTTTACAATATATATATTTGAATTATTTTAAATAAATAAGAAATTGAATCATCATGATACTATGAATATAATAATAATAAAATGTGTCTAAAAAAATAAACCAAAGGTGTTTTTCATTCATCATCAATCAACCCTGCGTTACTTACGTGTATAGCATGACCTTATAATAGAAAAAAGGGACATTACACCGTTTGTAACAGTCATGCACGGCTGGTGATAACGGAAAAAAGAAAAAAAGAAAAAAAGAAACGTGCTTTTTACTGCTTATTCTCACCAAAACCATAAACCCTCAGCATATCTTCTCCTATAAATCATAACCCTAATCCATAGCGACAATTTCCCTCATTATAACCGGGTTCCTTTTTGTATCTTTTTAAATCTTCTAATAAATTATATGATAAAAACCTTTATTAAATACAAATATAAAACAGGATAAATCAGTTGAATTTTTTCTTAATTATTTTCATTTTAAAAACAATTAAAAAAGCTTAAGAATTTTTGATATATTTTACATTTGTTTCTACTTAAAACCATTCCTCCACCCCCCTTTAGAATTTTATATACCCTTTTTTATTCCTTATCAACCCTTTATATACATTTTTTTTTTTTGTCTTGTAGAAATAAAAAATGGGATTATTAGAAACAGTTTTATTTATTCCTCCTGTCTATGAAGAAAAAGCTTCCGTTAAAGCATTAACTTATGTTGGAAAGGGAACAACTCCCAGTTTCACATACCGTGAAATCGGCTTACCTATAAAACCAAACATGGTTCTCATTAAAGTCTCAGCAGCAGCTTTAAACCCAGTCGATTTGCAATTGATGAACTCTCCAATCTCAATAACCTCTCCTGGTAAAAAGGGCATTGGCCGCGACTTTTGTGGTGTCATTGAAGAGGTTGGCAAAAACCACAAGGACAAGTGGAAAGTCGGTGACCGGGTCTGTGGAATGTTTATACATCTCAACGGTCAAGGCACTGTGGCTAGCCATGTGTGCATCAACCCGGATGTTGACAGAATCATCAAGGCCCCTCCAAACCTCTCTGATGAAGAAGCCGCTGCCTTCCCTTTGGCTCTGGGCACTTCCATGAAGTCTCTTGCTCATGCAAAGCTCGACTCTAGCTCATGGGTATGCATTCTTGGTGGTGCCACTGCTACTGGCCAGTTTGCTATCCAATTGGCCAGAAACTACTATAACGTTGAGAAAATTGTAGTCACCTGTTCGGCCGCAAGTAGCCAGTTTTGTAAGGACCTTGGCGCAGATGTTTGCATCGACTACAGAGCAGCTGCAAACATTGGAGATGCCCTCAAGTATGTCCTTGGTCAGAAATCCGTCGATAGCCAGGACTTTGCTTCTACTGAAAACACAAGCCAGGTCGAGACCGGCACAAGCTCGAAAAAGTTCCAGCTCATCTATGACTGTTGCGGAGGCACAGACGTCGTTTACAAGGCATACGAGCTTTTGAACCCTGTCAAAGAAGGTTCTGCCTATGTCACCATTGTAGGAGACGAAAAGACCAACCCAGAGAAACTCGGAGGCCCTGGAGGCTATTTCTACCACCCAGCCATGCTTGGACGAAAGCTCTTGAGTGTTACTGGTCTGTCTGGTGTCAATTACATTGTTGAATCAGTTACTCCAGGCGACTGGCTGGAAAAGGCATACGACTTGATGCTACAAGGAACTGTCAAAGTCATAATTGATTCAGTCTACGATTGGAATGATTGGAAACCTGCTATTGAAAAATTGGCATCTAGAAAAAACAGAGGGAAAATTGTTTTGAAAATTTCACTCTAAACTCAATAATGAGAAGAAAAAAATGTTGTAATAACCTTTTGTGTGTAATGTCATATATTCTAATATTGTTTTTAAACATGTGACGATTATAGATTAATCGGCTATGCTTTGGGTAGAATAAATATATATATAAAAAAAAGGGCACCAACTGCACCAAATTTCCATATTGCCTCAGCTTTAAGGAGAATTATTTATAATTACAGCCACTTTTAAAGTAGATATATAAACCAATTACTTCTTCTCTCTCTTTCTTTTTTATTTTATTTTCCTTTCTACAATATATTTTTATATCATAAATATTCTAATATCATTAATCAAATAATATAATATGTTTAGATCTTCAGCTCCTCCATCTGAATTGGAAAAAGCCATTGGTATGTTTTATTTTTTGTCTGAGTTTGTTATTGATAATATATTGGAAATTCTAACGTTAGTGGCAACTAATTTATTTTTATTATAGACAAGGCTGTTGACCCTAATCTTACTTCTGAAAACTGGGAGTATATCATAGACGTTTGTGATAAAGTTAATGACGACTTGGAAAATGGTGCCAAAATTGCAGTTAATACTATTCAAAATCGACTCGAAACTACAAATGCTAACCAGCAAATATACTGTTTAAAGGTAAGAAAGACTGTCTATTGTTTAAGTATATATACTCATTGCTAACACTTGCAAACATGTATATTTTTTTTTTTTACCTGAAATAGTTGACAAGTGCTCTTGCTCAAAATTGTGGCACTAAGATGCACAGAGAACTTGCTTCTGAAAGGTTTACTAGCCATCTTTTGGAAATGGTTTCAGAGCCTTCAATTCATCAACGGGTAAAGACAACTGTTTTGGAGCTCATGGAAACTTTAACTAGAGAGTTTAAGGGCGATCCTTCACTTCGTCAAATGGAAAAATCTTATGAAATTGTCAAAAATCAACATCCAAATCTCAAGCCACCTGAGATTCCTCAAAAGCATCAGCTCACAGAAGCTGAACGTAGAAAGGAAGAAGAAGATCTTCAATTGGCTCTCAAATTATCTTTGCAGGAAGCTGGTCCAAGCTATAATAACAGTAGTTATACTTCATCTTCTACTCAGCAACAACAACAACCACAGCAACCACAGCAACAGCAGCAGCAGCAACAACAACAACCACAACAATCACAAGATTCAAATGAAACTGCTAGAGGCAGAACGGCTGCTACAGTTAGCAGAGTACGTGCTCTTTACGACTTGACTAGTACTGATCCAGGTGAATTGTCTTTTAGAAGAGGTGATGTCATTACAGTAATTGAAAGTGTCTACACTGACTGGTGGAGGGGCTCATTAAAGGGACAAGTCGGTATTTTCCCTCTCAATTACGTCACTCCAATTCCAGACCCTACCCCAGAAGAGCTCAGGCAAGAAGCAAAAGACGAGGCCGAGGTCTTTGCTGAAGCCAAAAACATTGAAAAGCTTTTGACTCTTTTGAGCAGTGCAGATACCAATCCAGCCTCTAACAACATTGCTGAGAATGACGAGATTCAAAGACTTTACAAATCGACACAGGCCATTAGACCAAGACTCGTCAAGCTCATTGAAAAGTATTCACAAAAGAGAGACGACTTGATTGATCTTGACAAGAGATTCCTCGACGCTAGGAAAACCTATGACCAACTAATTAACACTTCTTTCAGTGAACTCAGTTCAGTTCCACAACCAAGCTTTTCTGCTTCTCAGCCTGGCCATTATAGTTCTATTAATCAAAACAATCCTTACGCTCATCCAAACCAAGCAGCTCCACCACCACCACCACTACAACAACAAGTAGCATCACCACCACCACCAGCAGGAATGCCTCCTAGCTACTCTGACAATAATAGATACAACAATCCATCATTTTCTTCAACTGCACCATCAATTCCTGCTTTGGTACCTACTTCTGCTTCAAGTTACCCATACCAACAGCCATCTCAACCACCTCCAGCTCCACAACAACAAGGTCCATATATTCCTTCTGCAGGATCTAATTTGGATCAACCTCCTCGATATTAAGAGTGATTTTTTTTTTTTTTTT
>CBXB010000075.1:88317-99183 GCA_000817185.1 Magnusiomyces clavatus CNRMA 12.647
TTTTTTTTTTTTTTTTTTAGAAATGAACTTTTGAATTCTTTATCATTAAATTTGTATACTAAGTGGCTAAAAAGCTATATTGTTATTATAGTTATCATTAGAGTTATTTTTTATAGTCATTATCTAGTTGTAAAAATATTTTTTTTCTTTAATACGCAAAGTAATTCCAAATGTATTACGTTAGTGTGTTACGGGTATTCTTAGGTACCATATTTGGTTGTTTACCTTTTTACTCAATAAAATACCTGAACCAGATCTCGCTTAACTTTATTGCTTTGTTTGTTTACTTTTCATTCTTTACCTTTTATTACCAATAATCCTTACAACTGCTAAATTTTCACGTTTATCTCACCATCATGAGTTGAAACATATATCCCAAATATACCTTTGAATCCTTGCCGAACGATATCCATGTATTGCTATGTCAGTACTTAGATATAAATGATCAGGTCAATCTTTCAAAGCTTTCTGCAAGCCTTTGAGAATTCTACAACGCATACTCATTTCGACGAGTCATTCTTCTCCCTCTTGACAAAGATGAATTCAACAAAAAAGACCAGGGGCTGAAGCTGTACAAAAGCCGGTCGCTTTTGAACCTTCCAGAGGGATGCAAAGATTTGCAAGTCCATTACCACGAAAGTTCGAATGTTGGTAATATCTTTTCAGCTGCAAAGGAAAAAGAAGTAGAACTGCCGCGGCAGCAACAGTTTTATGAGAAATACATTCATACAATGACAATATATGATTACTATAAAAGAGAAAAATACCCCTATCGTCTTATTCCTTTCAATGTATTTGTTAACCCGAACAGCTATTCTTGTTATAAAAATAAAGCCACAATCAGTATTGAAGTTCTGGGTCCAAATAGAATAGATGAAAACGGTTTTTCTTATTATTCTAGTTATCGTCTAGACGATGATTATACAAAAAACTCATTTTGTTTCCCAGCTCTGGACTATACATCTTTATCTGAACACTACCCTAATCTTGTTAAACTTGCCTACTACAACTTGACAGATAGATGTCGCATCCTTTTAAACAATATCAATAACGAAAATGGTAATAGGACTCCCGTTTGCCCTCAAATGTTTTCCACGCATGGTCTTTTGTTTCTGATGAAAGAATATCCCGCTATTATGGGTGCTGCATGCTTTTATCAAGATTCAAAACCAGTGTTTCACAAAGAATGTGAATATTCTCCAAGCGAGAATAATGAATTACCTAATATAAATGTACAATGGCGCTTTTTTTCTAAGCAGTCATGAATGGACTAGCAACTATCTTACAAACCTTGCAATTCAATTACCCCCTTCCTATCTAATTCAATTAAAGAAAAACAATGTGTTAGAGCTTTTCAAGTTTAAAACGTGCCCAAATCTTAGAACATTATATATTTGAAACTTATTAAATACAAGAAACCCTAATTTGGATCGGTAAATTTTCCAGGTTTTAGAATCGATAGAAAGTTCAAAGTCGCTAAAAAACATCTATCTGAAATATGAAGAGTTAAGCCATAACCAAGTTGCGTTTCCGACTGATCTCTCTGACAAGAAAATCATTAATCCAAAAAAAAAGAATGTGTATTAAGATCTTCCTGAGAATATGAGAGGGCAGGGTTTTGGTAAGCAAATTGAAAAAGAGTTTGGAAGCAATTATTTTGACTCTGCGAGACTAGCAAAAGTCATTGACAAGCGGTTTTATCTTTTCTATTTTACGTATAATTGCACCACCCTCTTTTACCCTTGCAGTGGAGGTATGAATCCATCTGCTAGTCTTTTTCTTATTTGGTACTCCAACTTGTTGTTTCTCGAAATCCCCCAATATTTCCTAAACTGAAACACTGTAAAGTTACTCTATATAAAGATGAGGAATTTGGTCGTTATAATCCTTGGTTTTTGTCTCATGACTCGATGATTAAAAAGCTCGAAAAACTAGAAACCCTATCTATACCATCGATAAATTTAGATCCTTTTATGCTGTATTCTGAAGATAATGAGAAATTACGTGAAAGATTTAGAAAAACTGATCCGTTCTACAGTGCATTACTAGATTGTATGGGAAGCAAATGTCAGGATACATTTGACGTAAAGAAGCTAAAATGACTGAAACCAAATGAAATAAAAAACAACTATAAAGTTATTGAATTGCCTAAAGTTAAGAATGGAGTACAGATGAATAAATAAAAGGACATTATATAAATTAAATTATAAAGTCACTATAATTGAATATATATATTTCTTCAAGATTGTTTAATGACCTTCCTTGACAGAAGTGATTTCATCGCAAGGAATGACAACAGGTTTTTGATTCTTGCATGTGATACCATAGTAAAGATATTCGTGACCTTTTCCATCAGGGCAAGCAACAATACCTTTTGGAGTTCCGCCAGGAGTAACAACGACTCCGTCCTTCTTGCCCCAGCCAGTGCTACCAGAGCCGCCTGGAATGATTTGGAGCTGACCATTGACATTGACATTGACTGCACCAATTCCAGAACCAAACAAAACTCCGCCATGACCAAGAAGGCCGGCAAATGGGACAGAGCCTTCAACGGTCTTGCCAACGGTAATGTAACCGCCAGGTGCAACATAGAGGTTGTGGTTGACGTTGAGACTAATGTTATCGTTTGTGTTACCATTGGCGTTCTTGTTGTCGTTGGAATTCTTGTTGTCATTGTCATTTTTGTTGTCGTTAGAATTGTTGTTGGCGTTGTTGTTTGAGTTATTGTTTGAGTTGTTGGAAGTGTTATTAGAAGTGTTGTTGGACGTGTTGTTAGTAGTGTTAGAGGTGTTGTTGTTAACCTTGTTGTGGGTATTGGTGTTGAAATCTTTACCATTGTCCTTGCCGTCACCATTGCCATGACCTCCTCCATTGCCGTTGTTTCCACCATTACCATTATTTCCACCATTACCATTGTTTCCACCATTACCATTGTTTCCACCGTTGCCGTTATTTCCTCCATTGCCATGATTTCCTCCATTGCCATTATTTCCTCCACTGCCATTATTTCCTCCATTGCCATGATTTCCACCATTACCATTGTTACTTCCATTTCCTTGATTTCCACCGTTACCGCCATGACCATTATCCTTATCGCCATCCTTGTCTTTGCCATGATCTTTATCGTCATCCTTGTCATTAGGAGCAGGTTTGCAGGTCTTCTTCCAAGCACACCACTTGTAGTATGGGAAGGTGGTAAAAGTTCTAGGTGAAAGAGCAACGGATTTTCCATCAGCATCCTTGACAAAGACTGGAGAAGGAGCGGCAATAGCCAAGGCAGCAAATGTAGAGATAGCAACTGTAGAGAACTTCATTTTTTTTTCAAATGGATATGGACTAGAAATTAGAAAAAATTAATTAAACTGTTTTTTATTAAAGCTGTTTAGTTGAGGAATAATAGAATATGGAATTGATGATATTGATTTTTGAATAACTAAAAAAAGAAGAGGAAAAAAAAAAAGTTGAAATTTATGAAAATATACGCTATTTTTATATTTTTCCAATTGTAAATAAATCCATCAGGAGTGAACCATTTAATAATGTTTTTCAAAGAGTATATTGTTAAAAAAGTTGTGTCTTGATGTTTTGATTCAAAATCATCAGTTTTTTTTTTTCTCAAGTGTTTAAAGTTTTTTTTTTCAAGAATCTATTTGTGTTGTTTTTTTCGTAAATCACCTTATGTTGAAATAAAGAGTGTATCTAAAAGATGTAATATATTTGAATAAAATTAATTGTTTTGTAAAGAAAAACAACATGTTAAAAATCGGAAAATACATAGTTTTACAATGTATGAATGATACTATTGAAAATGTTTATAAACATCTTTAACAGTTAAAATAGAATAAACATTTTTCTAAAAAGTTGCTTAACTTGGAAAAAAAGCTAAATTCCAAGAGACTTTTCCCCTCATCTAATTCAATTATCGGACAATGTTTTACTTTTAATACTAAGCTTTTTATTTTTAACCACTTTTTTCAATATTGCGCTGGTTCATTCGAAGTATGAAAAATATATTTTTAGAAAAAAAAATGTTTCAGGAACCATTGAAATGCTATTATATGATAATAGGTGTTAAAAGTTAGAATGTAACTTTGATCAAATAGAATTTTACTACTTGATACAAAAAGTTCGATCTATTCATTAAATTTGAAACTTTATGATATAGCAAAAGCCGCATGAGGGGTAGCATGAATAGTGAGTAAAACATGTTTTTAATTATTTCAATAGTAAAAGTAAGAGGAAGAGAAAAAGACCATAATTTTCAGAATTTGATCTTTAATTTTAACGTTTGAGACTCAATTGATAGAAAATTTTCAATTGTCTTGTTTGAAAGATATAAAAATAAAAGTTTGAGAATTAAGGTTGAAAATGGAAAATCACGTGAGTTTTTTTTTTTTTTTTCCAAATGATTATTGTTTGAGAATTTCAACAGATTAACTTAATAATTTTAATTAAAAGCAACTAATCAGTAAAGAAAAGATGGATTGTTTAACTTTACTTTCAAAAGAGAAATCTGTAGCAGAGAGCTCTGGCATAAAGCCCATTTATTCTAGAATCAAATTAGCATCTGAAATCTATCCTTATGCTAGAGAAGGTGTCTCACTTTTCCTGATAGACAAATCGACGCTCAAACAAGAAGAAACTTTGCAACAAATACAGCACGTCATCAACACATTATACTACAAGCCACTGCTAGTCTACGAACTTTCAGAAGAAGAAGAAAGAAATAAGGAAATAGAAGCACTTGTTGACGGAATTTGCATTGTTGCTTCAGACAATCTTCCAACGGTTTCAGATGGTCTTTTGTTGATTGTCAAAGGAAGTACGCAATTTTCTCACCCAAACAAGTTCAATACAGTTGAGAAAACAATCACAATAGCTTCTTTTTCAAATGGACAAAAAGAAAGCATAACACTGTTTGAATGTAAGACAACGCCTTCTACAGAGAACTCTACTTTTGAATCATCAGGTGGTCTTGACTCTGCATCTGAACAAGTCTTTCCTATAGCCAAGATCTGCGGGCTAAAGACTCCAGAAGCTGCACAGGTAGCCATTGACCACGGCGCAACAATGCTAGGCATGATTATGGTTCCAGGAAGAAGTCGAACTGTAGGGGAAGCAGAAGGTCTAGCCATTTCTCGACTAGTCCGTCAAGTACGAGAAGGAAGAAAACAAGAGAGCTACGATATACAGAGCCTAGTTAAAGCAGGCGATTCACATTTCTACGTCAAGAATTTGAAAAATAGAAAAGTAAAGGGGCAATCCCATTCTCCAGGCCCATTTTTAGTAGGAGTGTTTCGCAACCAGCCACTCTCTGAAGTATTAGAGCTACAAAAAAAGTACCAGCTGGACTACGTGCAACTGCACGGCGACGAGCCACTCTCTTGGTGCCAAAGCATCCCGGTACCAGTCATCAAGAGATTCACACCAGGAACTGAGCAGTTCCCAGAGTGTCTTAAATCTGGATTACATGCAATCAGTCTGATTGACAGTCCATTGGGCGGCGAAGGCAAGCTTGTTGACAGAAGCACTCTGAAAAAGTACGCACAACTGGGAGCCCGGTTTGTAATTGCTGGAGGTCTTACACCAGACAATGTAAAAGAGGTTTACGATAATGGAGTAAAAGAGCTACAAGGAATGATTGGAGTTGATGTGAGTGGAGGAGTTGAATCATCAGAAGGAATTAAAGACTTTGACAAGATTAAAAGGTTTCTGGAAAGTATTACAAACAAATAAGCTGTAGTAATATTATTTTTTTTGTAATAAATCAAAAAAGAAAAAATTAGAATCTTCTTACAGCCGTGCATTCCAATCTGTTACAAACATTATGACATTACATGTTAGCGAAAATTTTTGGGTTTTTTTTTTTGTTTTTTTTATTATTTATTTTGTTTGTTTTTTTGGACTGCTGTGAACAAAAATTTTATCTTTTTCCTCTCTCTCTCCTTTTTTTTTCTTCTTTTTTTTTTTCTCTGTATTGGAACTTTGCCCATTCTTTAATTTATTACATATAAACAAAAAAAAAAACACAACATTTAAAAATGGCTGAACAACAACAACAACAATCCCCTACTTTCAAGCTTGTTCTTGTTGGTGATGGTGGTACTGGTAAGGTATGTTTATTATAACAAGTCTTTTTTTCAATTTTTATATTTGCCTCCTGGGATCTTTTTTTATGGTTGCTATTCGGATATTTATAAAAATTCTCATGATCAAAACAAATCGACTTTTTTTTATTTCTATTCGGATAAAATCAATACATTTACAGAGCTTTAAAAGAATCAATTCGATCGAATTGAATTATTGGATTGATTTTAAATGAAGTAGAAATCATCAATTTCATAAACAATGTACAAGTTTTATTGTATGAGCAGCAACTGGTACAAGAAAAAGTAAACAAAGTTTTTTTTCTTTTTAATTTGTATAATCCATTAATACCATCATATACAAAAAGATCATGACTTTTATTATAATCCAATAGCTTTAATCAATCAATTAAACAATACCATTAAACAAAAACAATCTAACATTATTATCTATTATTTAAATAAAATAGACTACCTTTGTCAAGCGTCACTTGACTGGTGAATTCGAAAAGAGATATATTGCCACACAAGGTGTTCAAGTTTACCCTCTTGATTTCCACACCAACTTTGGTAAGATCACCTTTGAAGTATGGGACACTGCTGGCCAAGAGAAGTTTGGTGGTCTCCGTGACGGTTACTACATTAACGGACAATGCGGCATCATTATGTTTGACGTCACCTCCCGTATCACCTACAAGAACGTTCCAAACTGGCACCGAGACCTTGTCCGTGTCTGCGAAAACATTCCAGTTGTTCTCTGCGGTAACAAGGTTGACGTCAAGGAACGTAAGGTCAAGGCCAAGGCCATTACTTTCCACAGAAAGAAGAACCTTCAATACTATGATATTTCCGCAAAGTCCAACTACAACTTTGAAAAGCCATTCCTTTGGCTCGCCAGAAAGCTTGTCGGAAATCCATCTCTCGAATTTGTTGCATCTCCTGCTCTTGCTCCTCCAGAGGTTCAAGTCGACGAAGCTCTTATGGCCAAATATCAACAAGAAATGGAACAAGCTACTGCCTTACCTCTTCCTGATGAAGATGATGCTGATTTGTAATTTCTTTTGAGTAATTAAAAAAAAATATAATTTTATTTAACCAAAAAAAATAAAAATAAAAGAGCATTTTTCAAAATCTTATATATATATATAATATACATTTTTCATCAAATTTATAATATTCTATGATGAAATTTTTCAAATGTTTATGTCTTGATGATTACAAATGATTCAGTAATGATTTATTTAATCAATTGTGTATTCTTGAGATTTTGAATACAACAGATCAAAATGATATTCCAAAGTTTTTTTTTTTTTCTGTCTTATTCTATATATATAAACAAGGAATTAAAAGGTTTACTACTTTTAGTGAATTAACTTGATATCTCTGTTGTTTTATTTTTATTATTATAGTCAAATTTATTATGGTATGATGTTTTTTTTTAAAAAAAAAAAAAAATTCATTTACTTAGTTGTTTCATCATACATAAAAACTGAAAATTCTTCAAGTATTTTTTTTTTTTTTTTTTTTTTTTTGTGTTTGTTGTTGTGTCATTATTATTTTTATTGGAAAAAAAAAAGTAGCAGGGTTTATAATAACTGTTGTCATAACAACAATTGTGACTATATTTTTGTGTAATAACAATGTAACATAAAGATACTTTGACTAATCTTGATCTGAATTAATCGAAATTATTATTATATATCAAAGTTATTTTTTCTTTTTAAATAAAAAGGTATCATCATCATAATTATTATTAGTTTCTAAAGATTCAATATCTAGTTTTTCAAAATCCAATGTTTCAATTTGATTTATCTCAATATTATCATCATCATTTTTTTGTAAATAACTGTAATCAAAAGAAAATGTTTGAAACTGATCAAAACGTTGTTGTTGTAGTTCTTCTTTATTTTCCTTTATAATATTTGTAGAATTGTCTAATTTTGAAAAAGGTTTAAAAGTGATTGTTTTATGAAATAAGCAAAATGCTTTAGTATTCCAAGCAAGAATTGTAATTATATTTGGATCTAAATTGTTTACCCAACACGTTCCAAAACTTGATTCCTTTTGTCGTTGTTGTTGTTTTTGGTTATTTTCTTCTGTTTCTGGTGATAATAAACTTAGTAACTGACGAAATTCAATCAAATCAGGCTTTTGGTTGACAAGTTTTTGACCATCTTCTTGATCTTTTCTGCTATCCCAAATCCCAACTACATGGTCATATTCAGTTGTAATTAGCAACTGGGCATGTTCATTTCTAAAACTTGACGGGAAAGACTCATGAAACTTTGGGTTGGATATTGAGTATTGTTCATTTTCCCGAAACTCAATTTCTGTTATATAAGAAGAATGATAAAATGCAGAAATAAGTTTGGATTTTGGTCGAAACACATTGTCGTTATCATCATTTCCGTAGTTGTTAGTTGCTAAACTTTCCAAGTCTTGTAGTTTCCATAGAAATACTGTAGATGGTAAAGAATTAATTACTGTTGCTACATATGGACCCCAAGCTTTTAGAAATTTAATGCTACTATCGATATTAAAAGAAGATGACGAAGAATCATTAACTAAAGGAGGATCAAAAGGAAATAAAGTTGAAGAATATTCTAAAACATCAAATTGTTTATTTAAACTTTCTTCCCATATAGTTAATTCTTCTACTTTTTTTTTAATGTTATTAGATGATGATGTAATGCAGTGGGGGTTGTTATCCGACGACTCATCTTGACCATTTTGTAAAAAGGGTCGCTTGTCAGATTTTGTAGAAGCCTTTGTACAGCCGTTCAAGTCCTCGTCATCATTATGATCTTGTTTCTGCTTTAGTTCTTCTCGGGTACCTGTAAGAACCAACCCAGAGCCATGAGCCAGTGTAAGTAGCGGTTTGCCGCATACCGGATCAAGAACAGTTACCAAGCCTTTTGAATCACCAATCAACAAAACCTCTTTGGAAATCCCCGAGCAGTCGGCTATTTTTTCCCTTTGATTATTTTCTAAATTCCCGGACTCAAGGTATATTCTTGTCCAGGTTATATGTGTAGATGGAATACAATTGGATTCACTATTATTATTATCATCGTCACTATTAACAGTATATGGCCCATAGTAGTTATGCACCAAGGTTTCTCGGTTTCCTAAAAGAGAATGGATTGAAACGGAATAACCCATTGACCTAGTATCCATAGTTGCTAACCAAAGGCCAGACGGAGAGATGCTTACATTTTGCAGATTTAGGATTGGTTGTTTCCATGTCGCAAAATCATTATCGGCGTTTCTAGTTTTTAACTTTGTTTGCTGGTGATTAGAGGATGATGATGATGATAATGGATTTTTTGACAAAATCTCTGGCTTTAATGTAAAAACAAGATAATAGTCAATTGAAAATTCTCTAACCACTATTCCAAATAAATCCGCATCTTTATTGTTTTTGTCGTTATTATCATTATTGTAAATACCTACTTTTGAAGAAATCTGTTCAATTTTAAAACCTGGTTTAGGAGAAGGAATCAGCATTTCTATGCCATCTGTAGAGCATACGGCTATCGATATAGGCAGCCTGTTGTTATTATTATTATTATTGAGACTATTGTCTACACGAGTCCCTAGATATAAACATATTCTGACAACTTTTTCTTCATTTTCTGAGTATCCTTGAAGCCATTGTAAATCGCAAATATATATCGAGGGAGGAGTTTCACTCGTGTATGCTTTTACCGAATTTGTTCGATAAAATATTCCAGCTGGAAACCTGAGTACTGCATCTGGTGAAAACTTGATTGAATCCCACGATGAGTTTTCATTATTGACAAATGTGAAATTAAACAAGTAGACTGTTAGCCCTATTGAGACCGCCAGGCTGTCTTGGACAAGTATGTGTCTGTGTGATTGTATCTTTGTATCTTTCTTGTAGACATAGCATGAAGCCCATTCCATGAGAACTGAATGAAGAGGGTATGATGATTCTTTAAAAATTGCAGAAAAGTCGATCGATCCAACAAGATCCATAGTAATAGGATGTGGACCCAGTTTTGGATCATGCTGCTGTTTTGTAAATAAGGATTTACTAGGAACAACTGTTCCAGAATGCGATTTTGTAGAGCATGTTTGTCGAACAACGAGCTGATTGTCTTTAAAGTAAGCAATGTGTGCGCCAGAGGGAGATACAGTTGGAGGATGAGTAATTACTGATGATGATGAAAGGGAGCTTTGATAATGAAAAGGCGACGACAAGAAATAATTTTTGGAGATAGGCATAGATAATAGCTTGTTATTTTATTTTATTTTTCTTTTGTCGTTTTTCTAAGTTACTTGTTTCTTTTTATTATTTACTTCTTTCAAAACAAAAAGATCAAATAAAGAGTAATAAATCATTTATCGGTTACCCTGCTTGCTGATACTATTACGTAACAACTATTTAGCCCTGGTAAAAAAAGGCATACAACTATGAAACAAACATAGTATAATGAAAACGTTTCAACTAATTATTTGGACGGTCTTAGCTTAGGAAAATAATGTCATAGGTTTTCAGACTGTGTTTGATACTATTTTTATATTGTTTTTATTTTACTAATCTATGGAAATCTGCTAAAGACAATGTTAATTTATAATTAACTAAATGTCATCACATAATTTTTTCCCCTGTTTTCTGGCATTTATTATTAGAGCTTTTATAAACAGTTTTAAGATAAGACTTAAAAATGAGGAGATATTGATTTAAGTAGTTGTAGAAAGGATGTGGGGTTATGAATCAACAATTACCAATTTTTTTTTTTTTTTTTTTTTTTTT
>CBXB010000075.1:99251-111075 GCA_000817185.1 Magnusiomyces clavatus CNRMA 12.647
TTTTTTTTTTTTTTTTTTTTTTTTAATAAAAAATACAAAACTGGAGGGAGAGAAAAGAAAGATAAATCATTAAAGATGTGAATCCTCAGATTTGTAAAAAGATAATTTAGATAGTTTTTAGAAAGAAAATAATAATAATAGAAATATCAGAGTTTTTAATAAAGTGTCTTTATAACGAAAAAATCATTATTTTATATATATATGGTGAGTACATTTTACTAACATAAAAGTTAAACAACAATCACAAAAAAAATATTGTTTCTTAAATATAGAGAAATATCAAACTGGATATTCTTTGTGAAAATTATAGACACAAAAATAATAAAAAAGGTGGATATTTAAATAGATACTTGAATGCTTCTAAACAGTTGTTGAATAGACAAAATAGAACCTCCCAAAAGAAAAGACACTATGGCCGAGCGGTTAAGGCGAAAGACTTGAATACGAGTTCAGGCATCTTTTGGGATTTCCCGCGCAGGTTCGAATCCTGCTGGTGTCGAATATCTTTTTTGGTTATTCAATTAATTATTTTATAGCTATCAATATATTAAATTTTTATTTTTTATTATAGAAAAATATCAATATTTACAATTTATTACATCTATTTAAATATATAATCATATGTAATAATATATTCTTCCACCGGATAGAAGTATATTTATAATGTGGAGTAGAACTTTAAAAAAAAAAAAGTGGCAGATGGATTAGACTGGCGGACTGTACAAACAACCGACCGGCCATTACGGACAGACTATTCGGATAATGTGTGTTTTTATATTTAAACTATTATTATCATTATTAAAACAATACCTGTTGATCAACATTTTTAACCTTTTCGGAACTATGTTTTTATTATTATCATCATTGTTGATTGTAAAGTATCTGATTGCCGCAATCAAATAAACAAACCTTTTCCCGAGAGAATAATAATATTTTGTTGTTGCATCCCAAATTTTTTGACTGAGTAGTAAGTAGGTAAACAGACGTCACTGGCTATTATCATTATTATCATGAATATTATTAAAGTACAAACAGTCAATAAATAGATTACTAGATATTTTTTCTACTACTACTATTATCATAATGATTTGAATCTATGACAAATTAATCATTTAATATATCTTGATGATTATAATAATAATCAACTATTCAAATAAAGTTTTGTTGTTCTATTTATTGATTGAAAAAAAAAAAAAAAAAAAAAAAAAAAAAAAAAAAAAAAAAAAGAAAAGAAAAGATGAAAAGTCATGTCGGAAAAGTGACCTTTTTTTTCATTATTTTATTTTTTGCCAATTATCCCCTCTCAATTTCTAATACTGACTGAAAATTCATACAAAAAAAAAAAATATTAGGTTTTTTCAATTTCTACCCCAGATTTTTTTTTTTTTTTACATTTTTCCCCAGACCAAAATAAAAATATGAATAATAATAATTTCAACCAATACAAAAAAGTTTTAGGATCCAATATCTTGTTATCCCTCTCCTCCCCTCTTCCTTTTTTTTCATATATAATGGAAGTTAAAGAATCGGGTTTTTTTTAATCTTTTCTTTCTTTCTTTCTTTATTATACTATCTTTCTTTTTCAATCTCCATCTTTTTTTTATTTAAAAAAAAAACCATCAAATCATTATAATATGAGTAATCCTAAACATACAGAATCAAACTGCGACGTCTTAATCGTTGGAGCAGGTCCAGCTGGGTATATGGCTGCCACCTGGTTTGCTCGTACTGGTATTAAATGCAGAATCATTGACAAGAGATCAAACAAGATTTTTGCTGGTCAAGCTGATGGTCTTCAAGTAAGTTTTTTTTTTTTTTTATTTTTTTCAATACTTTATAACACTAGTAATATCTATTAACACATAATAAATAAAAAACAATAGTGCCGAACTCTTGAAGTCTTCCAATCTTTTGGATTTGGTGACCGAGCAATCAAAGAAGCTAACCATATGCTTGAAATCTGTTTCTGGGAACCAGATAGCGAGGGCAAGATCGTTCGCTCAAACCGTATCCCAGACACCGTTGTTGGTATCTCCCGGTTCCAGCAAGTGGTCCTCCACCAAGGCCGCATCGAGCAGTGGATGACCGACTCCATCAACAAGTGGTCACAAGGCAAAATCAAGGTCGAAAGACCCAAACTCCCAGTCACTCTAGACATTGACGAGGCCAAGGTAAAGGACACAGACGCATACCCAGTCCAAGTCAAGGTCGTCACCCTCTCTGAAGAAGAAGCAAACCCAGACCAGTTTGGCGCAAAGATCGCCAACGGCCTTTTCCGCCAGCTCGGCGGAGAAAAAGATCTCGCTGAGCAGGAAGAGGTTCTCAAGGACCACGAGGTCGAGACTATCAACGCCAAGTACGTCATTGGCTGCGACGGAGCACACTCCTGGGTTCGCAAGAAGCTCGGCATCGAGATGGAGGGAGAGTCCACTGACTACATCTGGGGTGTCCTCGACACTGTCCCCATCACAGACTTCCCAGATATCCGCAACCGCTGCGCAATCCACTCTAAAGACTCTGGCTCAGTCATGATCATCCCCAGAGAAGACGGTCTAGTCCGCCTCTACATCCAGCTCAAGGAGACCCCCCGCGACGACTCCAACCCAGAGGCTGCCAAGAAGGGCCGCATTGACCGCTCCAAAATCACTCCTGAAGTCATTCTCGAGAACGCCAGAAAGATCTTCTGGCCTTATAAACTCGACATTGTCGACACCAAGTGGTACACCGCCTACCAGATCGGACAGCGTGTGACTCCAAAGTTCGGTGTCCACGACCGCGTCTTTATTGCTGGCGACGCGTGCCACACACACTCGCCCAAGGCCGGCCAGGGCATGAACACCTCCATGATGGACACATACAACCTTGCCTGGAAGATTACACACGTGCTCAAGGGCCTTGCAGACCCCAAAATCTTGTCTACATATGAGCAAGAAAGAAAGACAGTTGCACAAGATCTCATCAACTTTGATCACAAGCTGTCTCGTCTGTTTAGCGGGAAGCCTGGTGAGGGCGGTATCGACTTGAAGGAGTTCCATGAAGTATTTGAGCGCGGTAACGAGTTTGCCTCTGGCGCTGTTGTCGACTACACTCCATCATGCATTGTTTCAAAACCAGAGACAAAGCTTGTTGATGGAATTGAAACCAAGACTGCAGGAAAAGAGGACAAGAACAACAGCATGTCTTTTGAGCTCCATGAAAAATACTGCTCTCCATTGGCCAAGAACGTGCCTATTGGAAGACGTTTAGACCACGCCAAGGTTGTCACCTTTTCCGACGCCAAACCAATCTGGCTCAACGACCGCATGCTCTCTGATGGCAGATGGAGAGTCATTGTCTTTGGTGGAGACATTGCACACGACAAGAGCAAGTACAACTTTGCCAAGGAGTTTAGCGACTACCTGTTGGACCGCGCACGCTCCTTTGTACAAAAGTACACACCTGCAACTGCTCAGCTCTACTCTGTAATCGACGTGCTCTTAGTATTGTCCAACAAGCGTGTCGAAATTGAGTGGAACGAGATTCCTGATGCATACAGACACAGAGACGAGGCTGGTCGCATGGACTACTGGAGTGTGTACACCGACGAGCCATCGTACCACAAGGGCCACGGCAAGATCTACGAAAAGTACGGCATCGATCCAAAAGAGGGAGCTGTTCTTGTTGTCAGGCCTGATGGGTACGTCTCTCTTGTAACAGAGACCTCTATGGAGGGTGTCAAGGAGATTGAAAAGTTTTTTGATGAGTTTATGATTGAGCAGAGTCCTTCTTGGAAGTCTGATGGATTTATTGAAAGTGAGCGTCAAGAAAAGATGATTGAAACTTATGGAAATAATGATATTGGATTCCCATGTCTTGCTCGTTAAAGATATTTTATATATTATATATATACATTCTGTATTACTTAATAAAAAATTAAAATTGTTGATAGAAAAAAAAAAAAAAGTCAAAGATTCCAAATCAGGAATGATAAACGTCATGTGACTTGCACAGGAAAAAATTAACAACATTCATTCATTAAAAAAAAAAAAAATTCTCTATAGAAATAATTAAAAAAATAAATAAAAAATATTTATAAAAATCTATTATAAACTCAATAAGTCCTTTTTTCAATCAATAGTTGACCTAAAGGTTCTTTACTGTGTCCATTCTCTAATGAGAAAATGGACTCTCCTCGTAAAATGGTTTCTCTGACTAGTCCATTTAATGTCATGCCGTGGTACGGCGTCAGTTTGTTTTTAAATGGCAACAGTTTTTGATCGACTTGCAGAGTAGCCTCTGGATCAAAGATTGCAAAGTCTGCATCCTTACCAATATCAATAGACCCCTTGGAGTCGATGAGACCGGCTTGGAATGCCGTGTTGTAGCTGGTGAGCCGTGCAACATCAACTAAATCAAACTTTTTGTTGTGTTTCTGTGTGATTCCTGTCCACAGGATAGAGAGCCCAAGGCCTACGCTGGCAATGCCGCCCCATGCACGGAAGTAGTCGCCCTCCTCAATGAGCTTGAGCTGCGGTGTGCACGGCGAGTGGTCAGACACGATAGAGGTAATTTCGCCAGTCTTGAGAGCCTGCCACAGCGCGTCGTTGACTTCTGCGGCGCGGATTGGCGGAACACACTTATAGTGAGTGCACTTGTCCTCAATTGCCTCGGCCTCAAAAGTCAAGTAGTGGAAACATGTCTCTGCAGTGAGCTTGACGCGGTCCTGCTTGGCCTTGCTAACTAGTGGCAGCGCGTCCTTTGATGCCAGATGGACAACGTGTAGGGGCACTGAGGGCGCGACTTTTGAGCACTTGATGATGGTCGAGATGGCCTCGACCTCCATGATCTCTGGCCTGCTGTCTAGAAAGTTTTTAAACGTTGTTGTGTCTAGGTTTTCGTAGTCGAGTTTAGGGGTTGTGTGCTCGTCTGCAATCTCTGCGTGGAACATGACGAGAGTGGGCTGGTTGGCGAGCGTTTTGAGCGCGCGCTCAATGTCGTACTGCTCGACCATGGGGAACTCTTCAACTCCAGAGTCGGCCATAAAACACTTGAACCCGCGGATTCCGGCGTTGACTAGAGGCACGAGCTGGTCGACATTGTCTGGGACAATTCCGCCCCAGAAGCCTACATCGACCCAGCACTGGTCCTTTGCCGCGTCCAGTTTTGTTTTAAAGTTTTCAATAGTAGTTGTTGGTGGGATGGCGTTGAGTGGCATGTCGATGATGGTAGTGACACCGCCTGCGGCCGCGGCCTTTGTACCTGTCTCAAAGCCCTCCCAGTCGGTGCGGCCTGGCTCGTTGAGATGTACGTGCGAGTCGACTAGGCCGGGTAGGATGTAGAGATCCTGGTAGTCATGGAACTGGGAGGGGTCGGAAATGCCTAATTTGGTTAGCCGCGGGTCGTTGTAGACAGAAGCCTTTGGAGATAAAATGTGAGTGATTTTGCCTGTTCTAAGAGAATAGACTATAGTAGCTGAGTCGATATCATTTTTGAATACGACGTTATTGGACGAAATGGCTTTATTTAGCATTTGATTGTTTTGGGTATATGTGTCTTAAACTTTAATTTTTTTTTTTTTTTTTTTCGATTGTGTGTGTGTTATTATTATTATAGTGATTAAAAGATAAGATAAGAGAAATATGCAAACAAGACGAATATCAATATTAAGGTTATTATTATATATAATAATACTAATACAATAGGGTATCGATTAATAAGAATAAAAAGGTAGTGATAATAGTAAATGATGATAAATGGGAAGAGAATAGGGGAAACAGGCGAAAAAAAAAGAAGGGGAAAAATGTGTTGATATTTATAATAAAAAATTTTGAGAGGTTTTTATTTATTGATGATAATAGTGGTAGTAGTAGTGGGTGAAATTGATATCTCACATATTCGGAGATAACCCTTAACAACGATTGGTTCAAACGATATTGGTTTTAGATTTTAATAATGTTAATGCGATCCACTACTTTTACTATTATTTTTGAATATAAAAGGTATATAAAATATATATTGCTTACTCGATACAAACTTTGCTTACTCGATACACTTTTTGCTTACTCGATACAAACTATTGGGAAAAAAAAATTGCTCTTAAATTTATTTATTGAATATCCTTTTTTTGTCATTTTCACGATTCATTTGAGTGTTTTTATATATTTCCATAAATCTTTCTTCCGGACTCGCCCGGTTCAAGTCCTTTTTGTTTGTTTTTTTCTTATTATAAATAAATCTCTTTTACCTTCCATTAACTATTCTATTAAAATGAAATGAAATTCATTTATTTCAAAATGATTTTTGTTTTGTTTTTTCTTCTATATAATTTCGGTGTATCCTATTTTGATTCGGTAATTTTTCTACTTTTAACAATAACAAAAAATTAAAACGGCTTTTTTCTTAATTTCTTTATGTCTATAATGTTATCAATCAAAAATAGACACAACAATTTCAATACAGAGAGCAACTTTTTTTTATTTTATTTATAATTAAAACATTTATATATTTATTATTATTTTGAAACTTATTTGTTTTATATTTAAAAAGAAAACTTTGAATTCAATAGAAACCCTTGTTTTCGTTTATATTATATGAATCTTATTATAATGATTTCTACAAATTATTCTTTATTGGACTCTGTATTATTATCATTATGGTCAATATTCCCCTTTTCAACAATCTTTATCAAACAATCATTTTCCTTTTTCAACTTTTTAATTTCTTCTTTAAATTGAAAATATTGACCTTGTGATATCATTTTCTATAACAATCATAATGTTAGAGTAAATAAATAATAAATAAATAAAATAAAAACTTACTCCAAGTATCTCATTCTCTTCTTGCAATTCAGTCATCTTTTTTACCAATAGCTTACTAGTATCATCAATATGAATCCTTTGCTCTACAGTCAATTCGCCTTCAACACTATTAAAAATAACATTATTGACATCAGTCTTTAGCTTCAATTTAGCAATCTCCATTTTGCTTTCATCTAATCGTTTCACCATCTGGCGAAACATTCTTTCTTTAGAAATCAGACTGACATTGCTGCCAGATGATGTAAGAAAATCACCTCCCAAAATCTTTTTTAATCTCTCTACTTCAGAAATCAACAGCTCTACTTGTTTAGCCTGAACAATGCAAGCTTTTTTCTCTTCAGTATTACTTGATATATTTGTATCAGTGTTATTATTGTTGTTAGTATTAATAATATTATTGTTAATAGAGCCATAATTAAACTCATGTTGATTATTGAAATTATTGTTATTATTACTATTATTGTTGTTAGTATAATTAGTAGTAGCAATATCTGTTTCAGATACCATTGGCAAAGGTACTGAAGAATTCACCTTTTCATTGTTATAGGTCCCAGAATATGAATTACTAAACTGATATCTACTATTCAAATCACCAGCAGAACGGCTACCCCCGAGGGACCCTCCTCCAACATGACTATTATTATTAGAACCAAAATTAGTATCACTCTTTACCGAGTTAAAAGATGTCAATTTTGGAAGTCTATTAATGGATGCTTGCGAATCTTGATAAAACGAATATGACGTTGGAGAAGTAGTAGTGGAAGAGAGGTAATATTGACTATTATTATTATTATTATTAGTAGTAGTAGTACTAGTATTACTACTAGTTCCACTCAAAGTAGAAAAATTGGACAAGGGAGAAGAAGAAGAAGAAGTAAGTGATAGTCCAGGTGGGGTTTGTGGAGGAGGTCCCCAAACTGAAGTTGCTGGTGATGTAAAACTTTTTGAAAAAGAAATGTCGTTTGTATTTTTAAAGCCACTATTTCCAGGAGAAATAAAAGAATTTACTGAAGAAGACGAAGAAGAGGAAATACCTCGCAAAGAAGGGAGATTGGAAGATGAAGTTGCAGATAAAGTTAGTTTAGAATTGCCGGCTGACAATTTTTGCTGGGGAAAAGAAGAACCAGGTCGCATATAATTTGCATGTATGTTGCCGCTATGGAGACTATTAATAGAGCTAAAATTGTTGTTAATAGGACTAGTAGGCCCACTATTGTTATTGTCACTATTTTTATTACTACAAATATTACTATTATTATTGTTAATGCTATTAATATTAGCATTATTTTCATTGTAATCTGTATAACTAAAATTTGTTCCAATAGGAGAAGGTTGAATATATTGTTGATTACTTGGTGAAAAACTGGAAAATGATTGACTACTAATAGATGAGGCTGACATTTTACGTTGATTTTGAGATTGATTTTGTTCTTGAGGAGCAGAATAGGTATAGCGAGTATTAGTATTATTATAACTATTATTATTAACAAAATCACTACTCATGTTTGGATTAAATGGCATGAATTGAGATGAGTTGCAATTATTAACAGGACTCATTTGAGAACCCTTGTTAGGGTCAAAAGCAGAATAACCAGACAAAGATGAAAAAGTAGAAGAAGAGGAAGGATTGTATGATGACGTTGGTGAAAAGTTGAAAGGGGTTGAACTTTTTATTCCTGCTTTAGAATCACTAAGATCATCACGAAGAAGGCTGTTATAATACATATTCTGACCCAAAGTGCTAGGACCTTCAGAAGGTTGTTGACTGGTCATTTGACCAGTTCCAAAGTCTCCATTAATTCCTTCGTTGCGTTTTTCATCTAGTCCAAGGTGCTGATTAAGTTTAGTTCCTAAAAGATGAGATGACAAACTATCCATGTAGTTCTTTTAAAGTAGAAGTAAAGCAAAATGTAATTAGAGACTGCATTTCTTTTTTATTTCATTATTTTATTTTTTTTATATTCTCGTATTAAAATCAGTGGTTATTTCTTACATCATTTTGTTGATCCATATTGAACTTTTATATTTTTACTTGATGATCTTGAAGTGAATAGAAAATAAATATATGATTTGATATTTTAAGGTTGGAATTAAGAGAAAAAAATAGTATTGAAAGGAAAGAAATAAAAGTGTTGATTGGTTTATTTTTATATCTTATTTGATTTATTTTTTAACAATGTTGATACATGATGTGTTTTTTAACATATTACAATCGCTCGTTTTAAAAAAAAAAAAAACTGAGAAAATTACACTCTAGTAAATATATAAATATAGGCATACTTTTTCATCTCCTCAATCTCTCCTCCATTAACTACCTTCTCGTCATTAAATAATACCCATTGCTCTACTCCCTCAACCTCTTTTTTAATAAATGCAACATAATGTCCAGCATGCACACTTCGACCCTTGTGACAGACAATCGCCTTGAGCTTGTATTTAGCAGGCAATTCCCCAGACCCGCAATAGAGATTTTCTTTTTCATCTTCTTTGCTTTCAGAACCATTCACAAGAGCATCCAATTCGGCTTCACTGTAGCCTGGGTCATCTGAGTTAGAAAAAAGCCATTCTACTGCTGCTTCATTGTTGCCCTTGGCTTCGTACAAGGCCTTGCGAGCTGCATTTTCAGAAAATCCCATTGCAGTAAGCTGCTCCACCTGTTCCTTACTTATTGCTGGTGTGCTCTTCTTCCCACCAACAGAAAATGGATCATTCAAATCTGGGTCATCCATATGGCTCATAATCCATTCTACAGAAGCCTCCAATTTGTTTTCAGTGTTAAACAATGCTCGCTTAGCACAGTTTGTAGTATAGCCCATCTGTATCAAAAATTCTAATGCTTCTGGATCAGCAACAAATTCACCAGATGAATCATTATTCTCTTCATCATCCATGGCAATGTCTTCATCTGGAGAGTGCTCGTTTGCCTTGTATTTAGACAAATCTAACTCATCACCAGGAACTTCAAGTGGAATGTCCAACTTTGTAGGGACCCAATTGATAATCTCAAACCTTTGAGCATTGAGGATCAATGAGTCTGGAAATGTTTCAAAACCAACCTTTCTTGTTGACTTTGAATTGCTGCAAGACTTACACTTGTAATCAACTTCTTCTGTTCTAGTAAAGTTGTCAAAAAGCTCTGTAATGTTGACTGTTTCAAATTTATCGTCTTCGTCCTCTGTTTCAGCTTTTTGAATTCGTCGTACTGGAACTTGCAAAGTCAGAGCCTCTTGCAATGTAGTATTATATCTCACCTTGTGGCATCCTGAACATTCCAAACGCTGTTCTGTTTTAAACTTGAAAATCTTACTGGGATCGTTTAGATTGTTTTTCTTGCTATAGACATGCAGCTTTTCTAAAAAGTATGTCAAAAACTCAAACGCATCCTGTTGCTTCATTGAGCTAAACTCAGCATGGCCCTCCCCTACAAGCTTCTTGAAAGCAGCAGGGGGGATACCACGCTGAGTCGGCTTGCCTTCATTGTTTAGATCAGGGTCTGGCACTGAATAACGGCCCGACAAAAGACCATCTGCCAATTTTACTAATTGAACTTCCAAGTCTGATTCTGGATTGACGATAATTTTTTGCATCTCCTTTGGTCGGTAGTACTCTTTGACAAATTGTGGCAAAGAGAACAAACACTGCAAAACCGAGGAAATGTAGCAACTGTTGCCCAAGTTCTTCAACCCTGTAAAACCAGGTCCAAACAACGGTTCAAGCTCTTGTCCAGACTCTGAAACCATGCTAAAATCCCACTTGATGTTTTGCTCCAACTGCATTTCTGTCAGACTCTTCTCAGTCTTTTCAGCTTCTGCAATGTTGATTCCAAAATGGGCCAAATGCTCCGACAGGTGGAAATCCTTGACCTCATCATCACATGTGTAACAGTAGACATCGGCTGCTCCATCTGGAGTAATGCTTCCCAACTTGACAGCTACTGGGTGGTGTGTTTTGTCGTAATGTGCAACTCCATGGCTGTTACCAGGTGCACCCCCAATCTGGTTTCTACCGCAATTGAGAGCACCACAAACTAAACAAAGCCAAAGGTTTTCCTTCAAATCGCATTGTGAGCAGGAGTTACCAAACTTAACTTTGACACCGTTGTTTTCTTGAGTTAGATCCAGAGTGTGGGGGCAAACAGACACTTCTGGACGCCACTCAAGAATTTCTTGTTTCTGACTAGCAGAAATACTATTCATTACCCCATCAACAACTTTTTTCAACTGTTGTATTGTTAGTATTGTTCCAGTAGTATAATTAAATCATATAAATAACAATCATACCTCTGGAATATTCAAATCAACTTCTTGATCAGGAAATTCCAAATCCTTTACTTTAATAATGGTGTTGTACAAATCGTCCTCCTTTTCTTCTTTGATTTCCAATTTTGCAATTTTAGTAGGAGATTCTCCTCTCTAATTATACTTGGTTAGTAAACAAAACAAAAAAATCATTTGCATGTTGGCTAAAAAAAGCACTTACCTCGCGTTTTGAAACTTTCTTAATGTTTAGAAATACAGGATGACCAAAAGTTTTGTAGTGAGCTTCTGTGTAATTGTGCTGAGGATCTGGAGTTGAACCTCTAAAGCAAGTTAAACAAACATCGACACCATATTGAGTGAACTAAAAACAACATTTGTTAGTATGGTACTGGGTATGTAATCATAAAATTGGGAATAAAACACTTACTGGAGAATCAAACGTATAAGAGCATTCGTCTTTATAAACATTTGTATCTGAAGTTGGAGGCTTAAGACCCAAACTGATGATATGATTTGAAACTGAAGTCATTGTAGAATTATTTACTATTATTATTATTACTCGTTGTATAGTTTAAAAAGAACAATTTATAACGGCGAAATATAATAATGATAAAATGAAAAATTAAAAATGATATTACAATGACATTACAACTTTTTAACTTCAAAAACTTTATTCAAAACTGTACACAATGGAAGAGAAGAGAAACATAAAAACTTCATTATTTTATAAAAAGCATCTTCCTTTTTTTTTTTTTTTTTTTTTTTTTT
>CBXB010000076.1:16381-34880 GCA_000817185.1 Magnusiomyces clavatus CNRMA 12.647
ATTTTTTTTTAAAAAAAAAAAAAAAAAAAGACTTCAAGACTAACGCACTTAAAAATAGATACAAGATAGGAGAAGTTTTTGTTTCAATCCGTCAAGAAGAAGCCATGGAGCGGTTAGAAAAGGAATCTGAACGATTGAAAGAAACGATTTCCGAGTGTGAATCAAAGATTGAAGATATTGAGTACGAAATGAAAACTTTAAAGGGTTTACTCTATGGCAAATTTGGAAACACTATCAATTTGGAGTCATAAAAAAAGAAAAAAAGAAAAAAAAAAGATCAAAAATACGGCCTATTTATTATGAATATTGTTGTGAAAATATACAATTATTTTAACAATCTTGCAGAGTTTATTATACAAAGCAAAATTAGAACATAAAGTTTCCTATATAATATATGGAAACATATAAATAAATAAAATAAAAAACTCACACAAAATGATAGTAACGGTAATACAAAAAATAAAAATTACACTATAATCAGAGTTATCAAGGTGTGGATTTACTTGAAGTGTCTTGAAATTCAACATGTTTGATCTCAATCACTCCATTTTTTTTGTTTTTTTGTTTTTTTTGTTTTTTTTTTACTTCCAGTCATAATGAAAAGATTTAATTTCCATTTATACTGACTTCTTGATCCCGTTCAATAAAAAACGGAAACTTTTGATCATTAATAGATTCCAAAGTAGTGACTTTATCAGATGGTAATGTGACTGCAAATCCATTTAAAACTGTGTCGTATCGATACAGGATATCGGCACCAATTTCTTTGAGTTTGGTTTCAAGATTTTTGACAACATGAGATGGAGTATCAAACCCCTTTTCAAATACAATAATATAACGGGTTGAGTCTGTTAAAAACATCAATGTTAGATGTGGCTTTTGCTTATAGAAAAAAAAAAAAAAGACAATTCATATAATACGAATAAAAGCTTACCTGAAGCTAATGCAACAGACGTAAAGGCAGCAAGTAAAGTAGCAATAATTGAAAACTTCATTTTGAATAAATTTGGTTGTTTTTAAGATGGTGTATCTATAAATTAAGAATTTTTGGTTAGATAAATCTAGTAGAGAGAATAAAAAATAAAATATAAAAACAATCGCCAGATATTAGGGCCTTTTTATAGACAAATTAAAAATAAAATAAATAAAGTTATTCTGTATTACTATTTTTATCATATTCTACTTTCAATTAAAGGGTGTTACAATGGAACAAAAAGTATATACATTTTTTAAAAGACGGAATATTAAGAGCAAAGAAACTCGAGTAATAAAAGCGTTTCTAAAAGTACTTACAAAAACTATAACTATCTTCTTTACTCAAGTGATGATATTAAACTGTTAGGACTTTGTTATAAACTATTAATGTTTTCTGAAGCTATAAAAAACTGATTGAAGAAACAAAAGAGAAATTCTTTGCGGGGAGACAAACCAGTGAAAGTATTGCGTTGTTTTTGGTTGATTACAATATATTACAACATGTCATATGATTGTAACAAGCTTTTATGACAAAATTAGCTGTCAGGTGAAGAACCCCAACCCATGCATACGTTTACTTTTTTTTGGCCAGATAAAGTTAGCGGGAATTTTGCAGTATATTATTATGGCTTTTTACTACTAGGCAAAATTTCTCCTATACACCATATGGCCAATTACTTGCACTAGACTGGTAGAGTCATTTTTTTCTCTCTACCACTTCCTACCTACAATGTCTGTGGGGGAACTTACTATGACATTTGGCAGAAAACGACGTTTTCACTGGGCTATCACAATCAATTGGCATTATACTGTCATCACAAAAAAAAAAAAAAAAAAAAAAAAAAAAAAAAAAAAAACAGACAGACTCACTCACTCACTGTACACAAAAAAAAATGTAAAAAAATTTTTCCTTACTTTTCCTTTCTCTTTCTTTCTATATATTCATTTAAATCACCAATTTTCATTACAACCAACATCCCTTGTATATATATATATATATATATTTTTTATATATACATTTATTTATATATTTTCAGTTCCTGTGTGCGTGTTTGTTATTACATCTCTATAAACCCTCAATCTTTTAATTCCCCGTGTTTGGTAACTGTACGTAATGTCATCATATTCAGCTTCTTCAGCAACGCGAAGAGGTTCCATAGTCCCTCCTTTAGCCGGAGTGGATAGACCTCTCATTCAATCATTACCAGAGTCTTGCGACATCCTGATCTCTGGTACTGGTTTAGTTGAATCCATGCTAGCCTCTGCGCTTGCCTGGCAAGGATCTTCTGTCATTCATATTGACCCAAATAACTACTATGGAGATGCGTCGTCAGTACTGGGAATTGAAGATTTAAAAGCTTGGGTTAATCATATAAACAGTAAGTCATTAATTCTATTTGCCAGATCTAAATTTTTATTTTTATATTTTTATTCTCAAAAAAAAAGCAAGAAGTCTAACTTTAATCTTCCCCCCTTTTGTTTTATAGCTACAAATGGTAATTATCTACTTTAAACATATTTTCATTCATTTTTTGTTACCATCAAGTAAAAAACAAAAAATTACTTTCAACATAAACAATGATTATTCAATAGAACATACAACAAAACTAACCAAATACCCTATTATTTATTTATCTTTAGATACTATTTTCTCAAATGCTCAACTATATATTCCTAGACCACTTCCAAATCGAAAATATTTTATTGATTTGACACCAAGAATCATGTTTGCAAAATCTGATGTTCTTCCTATTCTTATTCGCAGCAGAGTCAACCGCTATCTTGAATTCAAACCTCTATCATCTTTCCATACTTATGAAAACGATTCTTTTGATCGAGTTCCTGGTACTAGAGAAGCAATTTTTACTGATCAAACACTATCTTTGATGACCAAACGAAATGTTATGAGATTTATGAAGTTTGTTCTTGAATATGACGATCCCCTACTCAGTCGTAATGAGAAAAATGCAGAAAATTCTGAAAATACCCCCAATCCAAATGACATTTGGCGCCCATATGCAAACAAACCAGTCTCAACTTTTATGAAGGAAAAATTCCGACTGGGAGATGAGCAGATTACAGAGCTCGTATATACCATTGGTTTGTCATCGTCACCTCAAATTACAACAATTAATGCGCTTGCAAGAATGAAGCGATATTTATCTTCTTTAGGTATTTACGGTAACTTTCCTGCCCTTTATTCAACTTATGGAAGTGCAGGCGAATTAGTTCAAGCTTTTTCTAGATCTGCTGCTGTCGCCGGAGCTACATACAAACTAAATACAGCTCTTGTTTCTTTTGACAAATCAACGTCAACAGCCACTTTATCTGATGGATCTAAAGTCAAGGTAAATGAGCAGCTTATACTATCTGCAAACAGTTTGATGAAATTTGCACATGACTCAAACATTTCAATCAGTACCAGTAATGTTACAACTCCTCAAGGTTCTCTAAACGATAATACCACGTCATTTAGGAAAAAGTCAGTTTCACAGACCGATTCTATTTCACCATCGTTACCTCCATTAGACATTCACAAAAGAAGTTTTGGAAGTAACGGCAGTAACCAAGAGTCATCACCCTCAACACCCACTGTCAGTCAATCTGGAATTGGGAGTGGTTTATTACAAGAGCAACAAACTCACAGAGACCCTGAGAATGAACCAGTCTCGGCATTGCCTTCTTTCAACAGTAAGACAAACAAAAAGGGTATTGAGATTGTTCGAATGGTTGCGATTGTTGGTAAGGATTGCAAAGAATGGTTTTCTGAGGGTGAGCACGCAGCAGTTGTTGTATTTCCTCCATTCTCGCTTCCTACCGGAAACAAGCATGCTGTCCAGGCTATAGTCATGGGTAGTGGTACTGGACAATGTCCAAAGGGTCAATCTATTTGGTACCTATCGACCATTGAGCCAAATGACAGCAGCTCTACTGCCGCCGCAGGTAACAATTATAACAATAATGATTTTTCGACCTCTTTCAAGCCGTCAACACCAATCATGACAGTCAAGGGAGGGTTTGGTGCCAGAAGAAACAGCGATGTAAATAGTAACAATGGAACCAAAGCTCGACTTGACTTGGAAGAGGCTTTAAAGAAGTTGGAGGTGAGCATTTTGAGAGAGTCTACAGAAGATTTTGATTTCCCCAATGTTTCGGAGACAGATGTGTTAGTGCGTCCAGATGGCACGCCAGTCTTGTCGTCTGTCAAGCTGGGTCAATCGTTACAAAACTTTGTTCCCAAAGAGAAGTTGCAATATCTTTTAAAGCTGTGCTATACTCAAAAACTAAAACTGCCTAAAGATATAATTAGCAAGGTCAACTCAGCGCTTGGTGTTGCTATCAACTCTAAATCGGCGACATCTACAGAGGGAGAAATTGCTCAACAAGATAGAAATGGGACAGATAAGGTGACAGTTGTTGGGCCACCATTAGTTGAAATCTCATATGATGGAGTTGTTGACGAAACAATTAAAATTTACAAAAAAATTGTTGGTTCAGATGATGACTTTTTCGATTTGGATTTTGATGACGAGGATGAAGAAAAAGAACGTAGTGAGGCAATGGCTAGAGCAGCAGCAGCTTTAAAGGCGTCTTCATCTTCAGCTGAAGGAGTATCAACAGATAATCCTTCTTCAAGAATACCTTCAAATAATAATACTAACACCAATAACCATATTCAAGGTAGACAATTTGGCCACCATTTTAGATCAGATTCAGCTCATACAATTACTGATAGAAGAAATGAATCTGCAATTATAGATGAAGATGATGAAATGATGAGCGATGATGATGATGGAAGAGTTCCAGATTTTAGTGATACTATGGAACTTTAATAATAAAAACAAATTATATTTATATATACATATATAACTTTACTACTACTATTTTATTTATTTTATTGCTATTATTCTTATTATTATTACTATTACGATTTTTGTTATTATATATATTTATTAATTTTAATAATTCAGAATGTACATAAAAAACATGTTTTTTTGTATGTAATGTAAATTTTAATCTCCGTCATATGAGGGGGGGGAAAGGATACAAGACTTAAATGAATGAGTGATTTGATTTGTTTAGCAGGAGAAAAAATTAACCATTATTATTTATTTTTTTATTTTTTTTTTGCTCCTCCTCCCTCCCCACTAAAAAGAGACTTTTTTTGTAGACCAAACGAAACTTATGATATATTATAGTAATATAGTAGTAAATTTTAACAAAGACTCAACAACAAAAATAGACAAGGGTTTTTTAATTCTTATTTTTCTGATACAAAGAGAGAGATAGAAAGTGATTGACAGATTGATAAAATAAATAAATAAAAAAGTTACTTCAAATATAATAATAAATAAACGATATTTGTATTCCCAAAGATTGATAATAATTGATTATTATATTCACAATTAAAATAAAAAAAGGAAGAAAAAGAGAGAAAAGTTGATAATAAAAAAAACATTAAAAAAAACAAATTAACACCAGATAAAAAAAAAACGGAAACAAACAAATATTAATATAAAAAATAAAAAAAAGAGTAAGAGGGTGTGGCAATATGTGACAATGTGTGTGTGTAAGAGTGTGTATACAATAAACAATAAACATTTCAATAATAATTCATTCACCATGAAACATATTCAGATCCCTCGTCATCGACAGGATGCCTTAACCATGGGTGCTCCAAAGCCTTTCTGGCTGTTATCCGTTTCTTAGGATCAAATTGAAAAATCTGATAAAGCAGATTCAAAAACTGTGACCAAAAGCTTTCTGACTTTTCAGTGATTGATGGAAGACAGTTATAAATAATTGTCTTCAAGTCATTCATAGCTTCAACCTGTTTGATGCTATTAGCAGTAGTAGTTGATCGAGGGTAGTTGATCCGTATTTGGCCACCCTTATTGTTTGTAGCATTAGTAAACTCTTCTTCTCCATGGCTGTTGTAATTACTATTCTTTCGGTTGTTTCTTGTTCTACAAACAAGTTCAGCACCAATACTATTCTTAGAGGCCCGCTGCAGTATGGTCTTATCGATATCGCGGCCGACGGCTTTTTGCATCAAAGCAAGATGCTCGGAATTGTCATGTGTATGAAACAGAGCCTCGCCCGTGCACAACTCAACAAGAATACAGCCAACACTCCATATATCACAAGGATGGGACCAGCCAATACCTAAAATGATTTCTGGTGCTCGATAGTGCCGTGTGGACACAACGTGATTGTGGAACTCATCTGAAAAAACCGCAGACCCAAAGTCAATCAAGTTGATACTCGTGTTTTTGAGCACCTTGCGATAGTTTGACGGGTCCTTTTTAGCCAGAGCTGCTTCTTCTGCACTCTTAAACTCGTGCGGTTTTTTGCCTGGGTCATAATACGAAAAAGATTGTGCGTCTTTTAGCATTATGTTCTCGGGCTTTAAGTCGGTGTGAATGATGTCTAGGTCATGTAGGAAACACACAGACGTAAGCAACTGCCTTGCAAACGACTGAATGTGGCTTGCTGGGAACGCCATGTATTTGTTGGATTTCAAAAAATCGTAGACACTGATTGCCAGCAGATCAGTGACTATGCAGATATGGTTCCTGTAGTTGAAGCATTCTTGGAGGTGAATGCACTTGTACAGATTGCTCTTGTCATATTTTTGAATCGTGCTCAAAACCCTTAGCTCGGTGCGTGAGGCCTCTCTATATTTTTGGATTGCGCGGATTATTTTGATTGCACAGTATCGCTGGTTGATCTTGTCATAAGCTGACACTACTTTTCCAAATGTTCCCTGTCCCAATTCGCTTCGTATGATAAACCGACCATTAGCAATGGCTGTTACGGGCTCTCGTAGCACCAGGTGACCATCTTTGTCATCCTGTAGAGGTTGTGATTCGTACGCGCCCTTGTCAGTAATGGTTTTTACAGCCACTTCAGACGATTTTATAATTGGGCCTTTGACAGGAATGTAGTTGAAATATGACAGTCGTCGCTTCTTTTTGGAATTTGCATTTTTTAGAGACGCCTTATTACTGGAAGCACCGATCCGATTATCATCGGGCTCAGTTTGTGTGCTATTGGGACTGCCGTTAGAGCTAGCATGAGGGGTTGCGGGGCTGTTTTCTTCTATTATTGGGAAGTGGAAAGAGGAGTTGTGATGATGTGAAGGTGAGTCTAAGCGATTACTCTTTCTCTTTAAATTTAGCGAAGGTAATTCAGATGATACTGAGGTGGCAGCAGATGATAAGCTATTAGGAGAAGCAAGAGTGCTTGAAGACGATGTATTGGTAAGACTTGACGAAGCAGGTACTTGACCAACTACTATAACTTCATCATCGTCGTCATCTTCTTCTTCGTCTTCATTGCTGTCATTAGCAGCAATATTGTTTGAAATACCTGGGTGGTGGTTGTGGTTAAGACTTTTTTGTTGATCTGTTGGTAAAGAAAGCGAGGTTTGTATATTATGATTAGAGCTTCCATGCACATAATCCTGGCCTAAAGGCAATTCTGAAGCAGCCCAGGTGGTTGTCGAGTCGCCAGCTTCTATTCGAATCTCGTCTTCGTCGTCAGAAATGACAATTACTTCAGCGGGTTGGCCATTTCTGTAAAAGTCGGTTTGCTGAGATGAGTGATAGTCATTATGAGAGAGTCGATGGCCATGAACGTTTGACGAGTGAATAGAATGTATAGAATAGCTTGAATATGAGGAGTCGAGCAACTGACTTGTGCTCATTGTGAAAGTGAAGTTGGTTTGATTTTTACTGTTAGATACGGATGGCGATATTGGTTTAGATGGTGAGTAATAGGAGGTAACCATAGAAACTAGTGGTGGTCTACTAAATTTTAGGAGATAAGTAACAAAGTGTCTGGGGCAAATTGCCTACTTGACAGTTACAGAAAATGAATTTTGAAAATCAGCAAAATAAAAATAGAAAAAAAAGGAAGATAAGAAAGTTGATTCAACAAAACTAGCAAGAAAAAAAAAAAAAAAAAAAGAACCAAATAATTTTTTGAAAAAAATAAATAAAGACTGGTTGTTTATTATAAAAATTCATGTCCAGTAAAAAAGATAAAAAAAAAAAAAATTAAAAACCTTGCTGATGCTCACTGTAAAATGAAAAAGGTGGTGGTGATGAATTGGGCCATTAAAAGATTACTAAGGCAAAAGGCAGGAGACCTAATATGATTAGCTAATAATCTGCTAATTAATTTTTTTTTTGTAAAAAAACTGGATGTTTTGCGCAATCTAAAAAAAGACCTGTTTCACGTGCTGCTACAGAAAGTGGTAACATGATATTAGGTAATATATTACTCATGATATCATAAAGAGACAACACTGTTGCAGTTGCACTGGATGTAACAATAATGCTATTGTCTTTAGGTCAAAGGTTTTTTCTTTGTCTTGTAAGCAAAAAGCCCATAGTGTCACCTAAATCATCATATTATACACCCACACTATACCAAAAAAAAAAAACTCTTTTAATATTCCAAACACCAACCTTAACCAGATCAAATAATAATTTTAGCACAACTCAATTCCTTTTATTTTTTATTGTTTTTTTGTTCCCTCTCCTTGTTTTTTATTTTATTTTCTTATATCATCTTTTATAACTTTTAAATTTTTTGAAATATTTACTCTATTTAACAAAAGCTTCTATTGAATATTTTAAACAATGTATTCTTTAGAAACTTCGTCTCATATACTCCAGCTTTTTGCTGTTCCTGGAGATCCGTATTATGCGCTTATCGATAGATCCCGCCCAACGGATTACTCAATTAACCCCTTATCATCAACATCATGTTTTATTACAACAGAGGCAAACGATAACGAGATTTCTATTTTCCTCAATAACATTCCAATTGGCCAAATTTCAACTACAAATCCTTCTCCGTTGGCAGACTTTTTGACATTTTGGAGACAAGCCATTTCAACACTGCCTAACGTATCCACATCTGTAATATCAAACAAAAGTCAACTACGACATTTGATCCCATCATCATTGACTTCATTAAACAACACAATTTTAAATACACTTGATCCAAATAGCTATGTAAGTTCTGAAGAAAGCCCTGCTTCCAAAGTCGAGGCTCTTAAAACAAATCTTATGAAAAATATTGCACCGTTGATTCCGACGTTTGTAAAAAAGTGTCCTTTAACATTCCGGTTTGTTACATGGAATATCCACGCAGAACCAATATCCAAAACAAACATCTCGTCTTTGCTTGGACTCCCCGAAAAACGTTACGACATGTATGTTCTTGCCCTCCAGGAATCAGATGAATTGGGTCCAAAGAACTTGTACGCAAATCACTCAACATTGGAATCAACTAAAGAATATATTATACAGACATTAGGTGGTCCAAAGGACTATCAAATCGCTGCCTGGAATCAACTTCTGGGAATAATGACTATAATTGTTGTCAACACAAAGCTGGCACCTCATTTATCAAACTTTTCAATGGCGACTACTGCTACTGGTCTGTTAGGACTCTGGGGGAACAAAGGTGCAGCCATGGTTTCTTTTTACATGGGTCAAGATCTGACACTCGGGGTGCCCGGTACAAAGATCAGTATACTAAACTGTCATTTGACTCACGGTGAGTCTTTCCAAAGTACCGACAGAAGACGCTGGGAGCTCTCTGAAATTCAGAGAAAATTAAACATACCTGGGCTGGTAGGAAGCCCACAGACTGTAGTATTGTTTTCTAACAACAAAGATGATGACTCTATAAGCATGAGTACTAAAAACGATAGTCGACCCGACCTGTCGGCAACTTCTTCTGTAGATGATCTTGGAACAACAAAACATGTTTCAATGGAATCACTCTCTTTGAAATCAGAAAGAATTGACGAGGAATCAGAAGATGACGATAACATTATATTCCACTCTGATGAGGATGAAAGTGACAACTCTGGTAAGACTAAAACAGAAAAATTAGAAGAGAGTAAGGAGGACAAAAAAGAGAAAGCCAATGAAAAGAAGAATGAAAAAGAAGAGAAGATAGAACAGAAAGAACAAAAAAAGGAAGGAAGTACAGAAAAAAAAGATGAAGACCTGACAATTTCTGTACTTCCCTCTCGTGCACCCATCGCTTCTTCTATCAAATCACCCAAGCCTGATGACCATTTGATTTTTGTAGTTGGCGATTTTAACTACCGTGTCAACTTGGATCCAGACGTTGTTATCAACTTGGCAGAGCACAATGACTTTGAGACTATTGTTGCTCAAGACCGACTGTTGCTTGAGCGTGCACAACAAAGCGTATTGTGTGACTACGAAGAAGGTGAAATAAACTTTCCCCCAACATACAAGTTTTGCATTGGGACTGATGATTACGATGATACAAAGCTTCCAGGTGAAGATAAGAAAGTGAAAGCTAGAACGCCATCATATACAGATCGTATATTTTTTTCTCGAAATGAAAACTTGAAACTAGAAAAGTACACTTCGCTGATGAACTACACTTTGTCTGACCATAAACCAGTAGTAGCCGATTTTGTCTATGATGCCTCACTAATTGATGATGAAAAACGTAAGGATGCGATTTCAAAAGTGTTGAAGGACTCTGACGACAAAGAGAATATGTCCAAGCCAAATATTATTGTTTCGCCCAGAGATATTATGGTAAAGGACGCAATTGTGATGAAAGAATCAGAAGCCGTCATCTCAATTGAACATGTACCCAGTGCTACTAATCCAGACCAGGAAAAAGTCTTGTATTGGGAGCTCTCATTGGCTCCTGTCACCAATAACAACAGCACAACTTCTCTAGTCAGTAATGATGACAATGATAACGAAGAAGGCGCAGAAAAGAGTTCACGAACACAGGACGGGAACTTATTGTTTAAAGATATCCAAAAGGATGTTCAAGATGATTCGTCGCTAAAAATATATCCAACTCGTGGCGCACTTCCACCTATGGCCAAACAGTACATTCACATCAAGTGCACGCTACCAATCCAACGCGGAATTTCCAGACTTTCTCGTGTTGCTGTACTGAGAATCGTTGACACACAAGACATCTTTATCCCCATCGAATTTGTTTCGTTACCAACTTGTCTAGGAACATCATTGGAGGTGCTTTCCAGGTTCAAGGGCGGTGCCAGAAAGGGCTCTCAAGCCATGCTTGACGATGCCAGCAACAACATGCCAAAGGAGATCTGGTCATGTGTTGACTATGTCTGGCAGCACATTGATTTGTTGCCCCATAGAAGTCAATACAAAAAAGGTAAAGAAGATGCCTTGTTTACTGAAAACACACCAAAGTACGCAGAGGCCTCGCTGAAATTCCAGATACAGGAATGGCTTGATAATGACGAGGAGTTTGACACTGTCGTTCTGGACACAGCCAATCAATTGATGTCTGGCGTCCCTGTTGGAGTGTATTCTGTTCTAGACCAGTTTCTTTTGTTTTTGAGACACCTCGACGGCAAGATCATTCCCTATGAGTACTACTCTACTATTGTGCTAAAGGGCAGAATGGGGGCAAATTTGATTTTGGAAAGAATTCCCAGAGCAAATGTCAACGTGCTGTTATATCTCATGTCCTTTTTGAAGCTTCTTATTGATGAAGAGAAAATCTATCCAGAGCCATTATTGTCGTTTTTTGATCCTTTGATTATTCAACAGCCAACAATTGTTCGAGACAGTAGAGCCAACAAAAATGCCAGAATGGAATTTTTGAAGGAATTAGTTGGAATATAAAGAGATTGAAAAAGCTATTATTTATTATTTATTTATTTTTAGATTTTTTTAAATGTTCTTAGAAAAAAATTTTTCTGTATATCGAACTAATTTTGATCCCATATGTTTCGAAACAAAAAAAAAAAAAAAAAAAAAAAAAAAAAAAAATAGCACCAACACAACTTAAAATAAAGATCAAAATAAAAAACAATGCAATTAATTAACCTGATCTATAGAGTGTTTTCATAGCAATATAAATAAACCGTTTATTTTTTCGTATTTTTTTTTTTTCCTTCAACTTCTTCTTAAGCATACATTGGCTTTCCTAAAACAGTTCCATTACCTTGACCACTAGCTCCAATCAAATCCATTTCGTCATCTAATTGTGGAGTAGTAGCCGAAGCACTAACCAACAGCTGAGCCATAACCTCTGCTTCCTTCTTGTGTTTTAGATTTGCGGCCCGTCTAGCTCTAGCTTTTGCTTGAGTAGCCGACAGCTCATCAACAGCCATATCATCGCCATCTCCAGATTCTAAAAGTCCTTGTTGCTGAGAACCGGTCTTATTTTCCAACGCAAAATGTTTAGCTACAGCAGCCATAAGCACTTGTTTCCTTTGTACACTTTCTTTTGCGCTATTGGTACTGGTTTTTTTGGGTAATGAAGAGAGAGCACTGTTTTTGGACAAGTATGAAAGGTTGCGGGCAGATTTGCGGAGCTTCTTTTTAGAAATGGTGCTGGTGGATACACCAGTAATCAAACTGGTAGGAGTCTTGACGACAGCAGCCGTCGAGCTGTTACGGGCAGCAGGGATGATGGCCTTGCTGGATGAAGGGAGAGATCGAAGCTGAGTTTTCATCTGGACTCGCTTGGTTACCTTATTGGCAAAAGACTTGGCTTTGCGAGCATTGTCCCTTATATGACGAGCTGTATTAATTATTTCTGGCATTTCGATTGTATATATATGTTTATTTATTTATTTTTGTGAATAGTTATTGATAAGATATATAGAAATAGAGGAGTAAGAGGGGAAGGGGAAGTGAAAAAAAAGTAGGAAAAATTTCTGGATATTGTACCAATTTTTTTTGACTTTTTTAAGAAAAAATTTTTAGGGAGCCGCACAGTTTGTCTATTTTAGGCTATATTATCTGTAGATTACATACAAGGTGAATATGAGACTATCTCTTTTAACACTTTTGAAACAACGTGACTTCAAAAGTAACTTGTTAGGTTTAAAATTTAACATCAACTATTGAAAATTTTTATTTAAGAAACTATCATTGAACAAAGTATAATTATAGTCTCAACATTGTGTGATAAGATTAGACAATTCTTCTCTTATCAAGATATTACAGACTTTGATCAATTTAAAGAAAAAAAATTAACCTCGAAAAAACAGATGGTGGTTGACCATATACTCAATATCTGCAAATGTTACACAGACATTTGTATTTGTCATTCTACTCATCTAAACCCTAATATTATGTAACTAGGGTAAAGTTATAGTTGTAACCATTACATAAAAACTTACATAATCATACATATTTCTCCTACTCACTCACTAACAATTTTTTTTGTAAATTTTTCACCTCACTTATTTTTTTCTTCTTTCTTACCTTTTTTCTTTATTCAGGTTTAGTTCGACTCGATCAGCAACAACAAACAGTTCGCCAAACAGACAAAAACACCATATAAACTAAATAATCAAAAATGGGTCGTATGCACAGCAAGGGAAAGGGCATGTCTGCCTCCGCCATTCCATACTCTCGTCGTTCTCCAGCTTGGTTCAAGCTTACTCCTGAATCCGTTGTTGAACAAATCATCAAGTATGCTCGTAAGGGTCTTTCTCCATCCCAAATCGGTGTTGTTCTCCGAGACTCTCACGGTGTTTCCCAAGTCAAGGTTGCTACTGGTAACAAGATTCTCCGTATCTTGAAGTCCAATGGTATGTATTTTTTATTTTCAAAAACAAAACATTGGTAAATTTTCTGTTGAAAAAAGTTTATATAGGAAGAAGAACAGTAAATCTCTTCAAAATTTTTTTTGTAAAGATTTATATGTTTAAGTGGAATGTTAATCTTTTAAAAACGATTAAAGCCATGGAAGAATATTTTCACGAAAGAATATATATGGTTAGGTGATTCTACTGTTATTCATTCATATTTTTCCATGCATCATTTCACAAATAAACTGGTTTTTATATACCCATTTGCTCCACCTATTATATATTTTTTTCAACATTGAAACAATTTCGGTTGTACCTCTGTTTGGTAATATTATATATTTCAAAGAAATATGTTGAGCTGACAGAGTGGCATTTTTTTATATTTGTTTCTATATATAGGTATTGCTCCTGAAATCCCAGAAGATCTTTACCACCTCATCAAGAAGGCTGTTTCTATCAGAAAGCACTTGGAAAAGAACAGAAAGGACAAGGACTCCAAGTTCAGACTCGTTTTGATTGAATCTAGAATCCACCGTCTTGCTAGATACTACAGAACCACTGGTGTTCTTCCACCAACCTGGAAGTACGAATCTGCCACTGCTTCTGCCCTCGTTAACTAAAAAAGTTTGTTTTTTAAAATGTAAAATAATGATATTTATGATATAAAATAAAATAACAAATTTTTTTAAAAAAATGCTCAATAGTGTCATTTTGTTTTTCTTGCAACATTGTTAATTTTTTTTACTAAATAATGTTTCTACAAACTGTGATACTAAGCAACAATGAACAGTGAAGATGCCGCAAGGGCTTTGGTAGCCTTAATGCTCTTGTAGCTGTAGATTTCAACATAAAATTTCGGTTCATTTTATCTATATGGGGTGGTTCAAGCCACGATCTGCGTGTTCTTGAAACAGAAATACAGTACAGGTTTAGTGTAAGATATACAACTTTTGCGGATTCCTATTTTTGTATATTGTACAAATATACAAGTCAACGAAACAAGCCCTATATTTTTTAAAACCTTCGATTGAGTAGCCAACTAAATGTAATTTAAGCTGTATAAAGTATTGAATTATTAAAAAAGTTTAATGTGTATCGAAGACAATTAACAAACCATAAATGTACATGATCAAATTATACGGAAAAGGGACCTTGAGTATTGAAGCCCAGAATGGTATTGGGTGACGTTCTGATGAAGAAAGCCTCGTGTCATACACTGCTTTGAATATTTTCTTTTAGATATATTTTATGTATAAATAAAGAGCAAAATATCTTATATATATTATCGTATTCATATATTTACAAAAATACATCCTAGGAATTCTAATGCTGATATTAAAAACCGCTTCCCAAGTACAAGAGATTGTGATATAAAATATAAATGATAAAATTTTTGAGCAGCAAGATCTCATAGATTTGGACAAGATTAACAAGTTTTTAAATTTTTTTTTTTTTTTTTTGGGCTCAACTGATGAAGAAACTAGAAAAGAAATTTGCAAAGAATTTGAAAAAAGATACTAAAACACTTGAATCAACAGAGAAAGTGCTCAAAAAGGTTGAAGAAGCTGAATCGAAAAAGAGATGAAAAGCTTTTAAAACAATATGAAGAACTAGAAAAACAAGGCACAAAACTGAGAAAATTAGATGAAGACATTAAATTTTATTACCGGAGAGCTAAAAGATCGAGGAAACAACTTGATAATGGGTCAAGGCGGAAATTTTTGGAGCTCAATGAACAACTAAATTTGAATAAAATTGTTTATATATATATATATATATATATATTTTTGAACAATGCCATTTTGTTGCAAAAGCCAGATATTTTGAAGAAAAGCCATATTCCCACTTATCAGTTGGGAAATCGACACTTCACCAACCTTGATAAACACCCTTGTTTTCGTAATGTAAAAGCTTGGAAACAAGCCCTTGTAACTACTTTAAATGAAAAGGGGAAAAATGTTATTTTCCGAGCGTATAAATGTTTCATGTTGTCTCCATTGAAATCCTGGTTAGGAGATTGTTTCAACAACAATGACGCTTTTTCCCGTCCTAAATGTTAATGACCTTTGTACCATATTACATGCTATAAGAAGGAAGTCAGCTATCGAAGCTGTAAACGCAATCAGGAAACAAATCCACTACGATAAAGAAAAATTCTGTGTATATTATAGCCCAAATGTGTCTAAACTGATGGAACAAGACATTAAAAACACTTGATTCTATGACTGGTCTTGATTCATCAACAGTAGGCGTCATCAAAATCACAAAGCCTGACGGATGCTTCATGATTGGTGATGAGATCCTTATGACATGTCAATACATATGGATAGACCACATGAACAAAAGTACCTTTAAGCAGTTCGACAGTTTGTCCAAGGCCCATGCACAAGGTGGGAAGTCAGCAATTGATGTCTACGTAGAAAAGAAGAACGAAAATAGAGCGACAAGCAGTGATAAAGGCTTATGTAGATATGATCAAATACAACGTCGGTTATTCGTATACTACCTCTGGACCTTGTTCGGTATCTTTTTCGTTTGTCTAGAGAAGACCGCAACACAATGTATAATTATCATATTGTTTTTGATGTGTACTTTAAAGAAGTTCGAGAAGGTAGGGACTATAAGAAACTGAAGGAGTTGACAGAGAATTTATCAAGCGAATGGACGTACGAATCAACAATGAAAGCATACGAGGATAATGAATACCTGAAAAATACACCGCTTGTAATACTGGTATGTCTTTTGTTGCAAGCGCTTTCAGAGGAAAAAGATACAATGCGAGGTGATGGATCTGAACGACTCAATACACTTAGATTTTGAACAAAGAGACAGTACAATAAAACGTGATTGTGAGAAGGATGAAGATGAGGACAAGAGCAAACATGAAACCACAATAAAAAAATTAGAAAATACAAAAAGATGAAAAATAGAAGAAGATGAAAGCACAGATAACCAAGATTATCTAGAGACGCCGCCCTGAAAATGAAGGATCAGGCTAAGTCGTCAACTATAAGTATTGAAGCCATTCAAAATTTTTAACTAGAGAAAAAGGCAATGAGACTATCTAACTTGAAAAACCTCTTGGTGAACTTTGTTGAGAATGCTTTTTTTGTTGGCGTAAGCTACGCTATTTTGAAAAGTTATTTATGTATATATAAGTATCACTTCATCAAACTAAAAGTATATCATAAGTAGAGTAATTGAAAAACTCAATTTTTGGAAATACTAAAATCCTTGTTTTGTTTCTCTTATCCGTTATTTATGGTGTTGAAAAATGAAAACGTAAAAATATAATGAGCAGCAGCCATTGTACAAGAACTTAATTAGCCGTATCACTATTATTAATGATCATCATTGAAACTTTTCTGTTTGCTAATTATTGTACAATAAACCATGCTTACAACAAGTATGGAATTCAAGAAAAAAAATAAAAAATAAAAAAAAGTTTAAATCTTCGGCAATTAAAGGATCTTCACAATCAAAATAAAGTTGACCTACAGGAGCTTTTACCTATAACAATTAACAGTTTTAAATATAGAAGAGTCATTTAAACAGTTGATGCCGTTTGGAACCTCCCTTGGAACTTTAGCCACATGGTTTTTGTGACGGTTTTATAATTAGCTTCTTTTCGTTTTGAAAAATTTTATATGAGCCATTTTTGTTTTTGAAGGGCCATTAAATAAGGCAATGTACATTAATTTTCCTTAGGAATACTGGTTGTGAATTTGTGAAATGTATATATAAAATTGTGGCTAGCTTTACGTGTAATTGTTTTTACAAAGTACACATTATAATTACAATTTCTGTAGCTTTGAACTTTCAATTGAATGCAATATTAAGGTTAAAAAAAACTACAGTAAATTCAGCGCTTTTAATAGAATTTGGCTAAACACTATAATGCTTTCTTGTTTAGGAAATTTGTACTGGCTCAAAATATATCAATCTTAAATTCAAAAAAAAAACATACGCCTAGTTTTCTTTATCTACTTGTTTTATTCAAGAATTTCATTACTTTCGGCTTTTATAAAAAGTCAGAAAATATATTCATGCAACTTTACTTGGAAACTTATCGATATAATTGCTTAATTTTTTTAACAGGCTTCCAATCCTAGATTTGGAACAAAACATAATGAAATGTGTTCACAACGATGATGAAGAAGTATATAATTTAAAGAGAAAGGGTGAAGAAGGTGAAAGTACTAATAACAAGAATGGTTCATACATATATTGGATCAAAACAGTGAAGGATTGCAACAACAACAACAGGTTTGGCAATTGATAGGAATCGTGACTGTTACAAATCTATAATTGAAAAAAAAAAAGGCAAAACCAATCGACATCCTATTAGATAATACTACCTTGTCACTTTTTTTTTTCATACCCAGGAAATAAAATGAACAAAATTGATGAACAGCCTAAATGCAAAGAAGAATAGTGCATCTTTAAAAACTTGATAGAACAATTGGCAAATTTTTCATGGAATATGATGTCAAATATAAATAGTTAACTCTACATTAAATATTTATAGACAATATTTTTAATAACTAGATATAATTTTTGGATTCCAATATGTTTGATATATTTGATATGCCACAAAAATGATTTAAAAGATATAATGAAATATACAGTGATGTTCTCACAAAAGCCATTTTTCTAATTATGATAATAGGAAATCATCTAAACAATAAATTTTTCATCTCTTCCTTTCAACTAGTACCTATGATAAACAATCCCAAAATAGTTGTTACGTAGTATACCAGAAAAAATGGTTTGGAAAGTAGATGGTTTGCAATAAACAATATAGGTGTAACAAAAATAAAACAAACTTGTGATTGTTCTGAGATTTTTTTCGTATTTTTTATACATTTATATAGGATAGAATAGTCGTCAAATGTAAGACTTTTTTTTTTTTTTTTTTTT
>CBXB010000076.1:34975-49004 GCA_000817185.1 Magnusiomyces clavatus CNRMA 12.647
TTTTTTTTTTTTTTTTTACATTTTAATATATATATATATATATATATTTTCTTATTGAAAATATAATAAAAGTTCAATATGGCTATAATAATAAATCATTAAAAAAAAGTTATTAAAAACTTGTATTACACATTTCAGTCATTTTTTTTGCGTGGCCTCATTAGAATCGTTAGTCACATCAGTAGGCTTAGAACCAATAACACCTGCATTACCAACAGTGGAAGATCCATTATTAGATGAGGAAAACTCATCATCCTTGTCATCACTATGGGTATTGTTGCTACTTTTACTGTTGCTGTTATTATTACTATTGTTATAACTATTGGTATTACTTCCTCCACTTGTCGGAGGTGCCGAGTTACTAAGCCTAGAATTCGTTGTCATAGTCGTCGTAGTCGTCATCACGGCATTACTATTGTTATTACCTGGCCCATCAATGTTTTGCATACTGGAGATGCTGGCGGTTGGACTACTGCTGCCAACACTTCCGGGTGCAGTAAAGGAGCCAGTAATATTAGAAGTTGAAGGTGCTCTTGATAAAGAGTTGCCTCCAATGCTCAACGTGTTGGAAAAAGTATCTGTGAGAGATCCAATTCCAGAAGAATTTGTCAAAGAAGTGGTGGATCCGCCAAATGCTCCTCCACCAAATTGTTGAAGTCCAGAAACTTGATAATCATTAGAAAAGTTGTTGCTGGTGCTAAAATTAAAAGGGGCTCCATGAGAAGAAGACATGTAAGGCAGATGTCCCATCATCTGTTGCTGTTGCTGCTGCTGGGCTTGTTGTGATGGCTGTTGTGGTTGAATAAAAGTTTGATTGTAGTGACCATATCCTCCTCTTTGTTGATGCAAAGCAGACAAGTTTGGCTGTTGCGATTGTTGATTAGACTGGTTTGGCATCGACATCTGAGGAGGAGGTGTCTGAGACGGGAAAAAAGGCGAGCCAGCAGGGGTACCGGGAGAGGAAACCATACTACCAAAATTGTTTATAGGAGCCCTAATGTCAGCATAAGACTTTGTCCCTCTCAAAATGTTATGAGGAGGACAGGCAGGAGGAAGAGCGTGATTGTACTGGGTAGAATCGGATCCGCCTTGTTGGGAAAACAGCAACCCATTGTGAGGTTGAGGATGCATGTTGTTCAATGGCGATTGAGGTTGAGGGTGCTGAAGTCCAATCGAAGAAGGCTGGTTAACAAAAGAACTTAAATTGGTGGCACTCATGCTATTCAAATGGTTAGTACTTTGAAGAGGATGAGGGCCATCAAAAATGCCTTGGACAGGAGGTTGTTGAGCCTGCTGGGCCATGGTAGAAGTGAGATGCTGTTGCTGACGCATTGGTGTTTGGGAATAGCTGGCAATAGAGTTTGAGCCGTTAGTGTTTGTATTATTATTGCCATTATTATTCGGGGCTCTAGTCACAGTCAAAACCCCATTGTCTTGAACATTATAGACAACACCAAGACTTTTGCAAAGTATCACAATACTATTTCTCTGCTGAGGAGTCAAAGGAGCAGGGAAAACAAGTTGATCGCGACTTGGGTCGCCTTTAAACAAAAGAATCTTGGAATAAAAGCCCAGAGTCTCCGGATCATTAAAATCAACCGCCATGTTGCCTCCTGCAATGGAAGAAGAGGAAGGAGAGCGAGGAACTAAAGTGGCAGGATTTGCGTTTCTACTATTGGGAGTTAAGACTGATGTGTTATGAGAGTTTCCAGGAGAAGAGTGGGTTGAGTTGAGAGTGTTACCTACAAAAGTTCTAGTAGTAGGTTGTGGACCTCCTTGTTGAGAAAACAAATTGTTGCCATGAGCTTGCTGAGAAGCGGAAGAATTGGCAGATCCAGGAGAGGTAGCAGCAACAGGAGTTGGAGCCTGTTGTTGTTGCTGCTGTTGCTGCTGTGGGTTTGGTTGCAAGGATACCAACTGCTGAGGTGAGTGAAGGTTAGAATTGGAATGGCTGTTAGCATTGTTATGATGCTGCTGGTGGTGATTATTATGGTTGTGATGATGATGATTGTGCTGATTTCTAATATTTTTGTTATTAGCAGGAGCGTTTGGTCCACGATGCTGTTCTTCCAACTGACCCCGTTTCTCTCTCTTTTCCCTCTCAATACGTTCCCTTTCAGCGAGAGGGAGCATCTTTTTGTATTCAACCCGAAGTTTACGTCCTCCAATTTCGTATCCATTAAGGTTATTGATGACAGCCCTAGTTTCTTCTGAAGTTGTAAAGTTAGCAAAAGCGAGACCTCTAAAGACGCCGTTATCAAAGTGATAATTGAATGCGTATGGAATAGGCAAGCTCAGCTTATTCATAACTTCCAACAGTTGCTCCTTCTTAATGGCAAAGGGGATATTCTTAATGACAATAGCAGTGGGAATCAACTCTTCGTCCAAAGAAGAAGTAGAGGATCCGCCAATCAAACAGCCGGACATGTTTGGGTTGGGAGGAAGAGTACCTACAGACCCCATTGAAGTAGCAGTTGTAGATGATCCTGAGGATGATGTAGAAACTGCAGAAGAAGAGGATCCTGGAGGGGTGAGTTGAATGTTCTGTTGTTGGTTAGCAGCAAGTTTGCGTTGGTTGGTGGAAGACATCATGCTAAGTTGGAAATTTCCGGGAAGAACATTTGGTTGTTGTGATAAATTTACAATGGGGGGTGGTTGAGGACCACCAGTAGCGATAGTGGCGGTAGGATTAGCATTAAGATTAGCATTATTATTATTGGTGAGAAAAGTTTGGGATGGTTGTGACTTTAAGCCACGGGAAAATTGGTTCGAATCCATCCAATATGAAGTAGAGGATGATGACGATGATGATGATGATGAAGCAGGTTGTTGTTGTTGCTGTTGTTGTTGTTGAATGTCATTTGGATTGATGTTGTTCCAAGGCGAGGCAGAAGTCATACTATTATTTTTTTGTTTGTCAGTAATGGTATTAAAATTTCTGGGCTTATCATCCATATGGGCACTAGAATAAACTATATTAGTTGGATGGGCATCAGGATAAAGGTAGGTAGATTGTTGTTCCAAGGGGGCATAAACCGAACTGGATTGGATTGATGGAGAAGAAGATGGAGAAGATGAAAAAGTGTCAAAGTGTCTCGATTGGCTTCTTCGAACGGGATTTCTTTGTTGAGGTTGATGAGATAGATTGGAGCTTGAAAGAGATGGAGAAGTGAAAGAAGACTATAAACAATTGAGAATTGAAATGTTAGTAATCATAAGGCATTGATGTTTTGATTATTATTATTATTATTTTAAAATTGTTTGTGGTTTTTCTTTTCTTCTGTATATCATATGTATATATTACTTACTGTAGAAAGATTTGAAGTACTAAGGTTACTTGGAGAAGATATATCAGGTTCTTGAATTGACATAGACATTAACAATTCAGAATTGGTGAGGATATAAGATTTGATCAGTTGTCAGAATAAGCAATCTTATTAATAAATTGAAGATATGAGATAAAAAAAAAAAAGAAAGAAAAAGAACTGAAAAGTCTATAACATTAAAGCAACTAAAAAATGAAAAAATTATGAGATAAAAACAACCAAAATAAAAAAATATATAATAAGCCTGTGGGTGGTTGTTATAATGATTGATTGATAGTGTATATACCAAAAAATATTCTTGATATATTCAGGCTATGGTTGGTTATTTTTGTATGTGTTCTTTATCTAGGTAGATTTTTTTTTCTTTCAAATGTTTAAGAAAAATCCTTATTTGTAGATTTTGGAAAGGAGGAGAGAGAAGTGTTTGGAATGGGTAAAAAAAAAAAAGGAAATTTTTTCTAGTGCTGTTAAAAAAATTAATCAAAAAAAAAAAGTCACTTAGTATGGAAGAATACAGAGAAAGGAAGAATTTTTTGTTATTGCACAGTGTGTAATACTGTGATAATGAAATCTGTCTGTTCTGCCATTTGCCAGCTTATTTCTCCGTTTGACAGTAATTCCAGTCTAAAAATAGTATGTATGCTTTTGTTTTTATTTTATTTCTTGTATCATGTCTCTTCCACTAGATTATAGAAAAAATTAAATTTTAAGCCTTTTGGAAGTTTAAAAAAAAAAATGATTCTATGATTATTTGTTGTATTAGTATAGTCCATTGCTATTGTACAACCATTAATTCTTAGCAATATATATAGTACTCAATGGTTTATTTAGTCTTGAAATGCCTACAGAAACAGTCTCAGGTTTACTTATACTATTCTCAATATTACTTTAGAAGATATCACCATTACTAATACAATATAATCAGGATCTTTTTAGTTGTCTAATACATGGTTTTTTCTCATTCAACTACCATCAGTTCCAATCATTTTTTTATTTTATTTTTTAAGGCAAAAACAAGTTCATTTAAGGAACATGTATTTGTCTCTGAATTCATTTCGAAGGCCTTTATTATGGTCTAAAAGTATACCAACAATTTCAAAAAGATTTTTTTCTACTCGTTTCCAATGCCTAAATACTATCAATAATAATCAGCCTCCTCCTCCTTCCCCACCTCCCCCACCACCTCCTCTTAGAGGTTTCACAAAGCTTACAAACAGATCTCTGATAGCCATTGGTGGTCCAGATTCGGCAAAATTCCTCAACGGAATTGTCACTAATAAAATAACATCTCCCGACGACTCTAACTACGATGACACCGATCCAATATATGCCTCTTTCCTCAATGCAAGAGGAAGAATCATTGCAGAGTCATTTATCTATCCTGTACGTGAAAACTCACATTTCCAAACGCTTTTAAAACCACTTATGAGCCCTATAAAAAATCACCACGAAAGGATAACAGACGTCGAGGTCGAATATTTGGTTGACTGCGACTCGCGAATTGTAAGCCAGTTAACAACAACAATGAAATTGTACAAATTAAGGGCGCTCGTTTCATTTGCCGCAGTTCCCGAAGGATTAGTTGATCAGTGGGCCGTATGGGACGACTCTGTAGAAAGTAGCGAGGTTTTTCCGCTATCAAACACTAGGGACTTGTCACTATACAATGCAGATACAGGATCCAAAGTCAAGGCATTCAGTGATGTGCGATGCAGGGACCTTGGGATGAGGCTTTTGCTGTCAGAAGGCATGACTCCATTAGATGTTCTCTCTCCAAGCTTTATTAACGCTCTAGAGGAATACCCACTAGAAGAAACTACGCTTGATTCCTATAAGATTCGCCGAATTCTGTTTGGCATTCCAGAGGGTGTCGACGAGCTAGTGCCCGGCAGATCACTACCACTAGAAGGATGTTTGGATTATATGAATGGTATCAGCTTCGATAAGGGTTGTTATGTAGGACAGGAGCTTACAGTAAGATCAAAGCACCACGGCATCATTCGTAAGCGAATCATCCCCGTCGTATTTTATTCTCCTAGGCTAGTAGATGAGCAACAATCTATAGATGAAGATGAAGCCGAAGTTGATCTGGCATATGATCCTGCGTCACCTATAACATCAGTCATAGATACCTCAAAGTATCTAATTGGATCCAACATCCTTGATCTGACACCTCGAGAAAAGGCCGTTACCGGGGACTCCCCTTTTGGACCTCGCAAAAGTACCACAAACGACATGAGTAAGTCTAGACCTGTTGGCAGCATTGTTACATGTATAGGAAATATCGGGTTGGCGCTGGTAAGATTACAAGAATTTGCAGCTCCAGACGCTCGGTTGGCCATTAATGTAATTGATCCCGTTGCTCATACTCCTCATTATATTAGAGTAAGGGGATTTCAGCCATACTGGTGGCCAGAAGAGTAGTTTACATATTTAGTAAAAGTATTATGTTTTTGTATATAGATTAATATTAATTTTACAATGATGATAAATCTTTGAACGTTTTATTATAATAGATAATATAAAATATAAAAACGTGGATCATTTCATTGAACAGCTTTGAAAAATAAAAAATGAAATTCAATATGTTGATGAAAAATTTCACGTTTTTTGATTGTGTGAAATTTTTTTTTTTTTTCTATGGTACAAAAACAAAAATTTTAAACCTTTTTTTTCCCCCTTCTATTGCTCACAAATCTTTTTTTAGAGAAAAAACCAAAACCAAAAACAGTATTGGAAAACTATATCAAGAACAATGTCAAATTCACCTGTAAGCTACCATTATATTTGCCTTCAAATAATCTACAAAATAATACTAATATTATCATTATAGATGTTCAAGGCTGATGGCCTTTCAAGAAATCAATCTCCTAATGCTGAACAAGAATCTGAAGATGTTCGAAGTGAGTCATAAATCTTGATCTGATTTTTTCTAATTTTTTTTTCATCCATACAAATCACAATAATTACTAACACCAACCTCTCCTCCCCTTTTTGCTATTTATTTATTATATTCATTTAGTCATTGGATATGATCCTTTAGTACCTCCAGCCCTTCTTCAAACAGAACTTCCTCCAACAAGAAATGGTCTTTTGACGGTTCAAAAGGGAAGAAAGGATGCTGTCGACGTTTTGTCCGGCAAATCAGACAAAGTGTTGTGCATCGTCGGACCATGCTCTATTCACGACTCTGAATTGGCCAAGGACTACGCTCGTCGCCTCAAGGAACTCTCCAACAAGCTTTCCGATGACCTCGTTGTTATTATGAGAGCCTACTTGGAAAAGCCACGCACAACTGTTGGCTGGAAGGGTTTGATCAACGATCCAGATGTAGATGAGTCATTCAACATCAACAAGGGTCTCAGAATCTCCCGTAAGTTGTTTGTCGAGCTGACTGACATGGGAGTACCCATTGCTTCTGAAATGCTCGATACCATTTCTCCTCAGTTTTTGGCTGACTTATTGTCCTTAGGTGCCATCGGTGCCAGAACTACCGAATCACAACTTCACCGTGAGTTGGCCTCAGGTCTTTCTTTCCCAATTGGTTTCAAGAACGGAACCGACGGTTCTGTCAGAGTTGCTATTGACGCTGTTGGCGCTGCTTCCCACTCACATCACTTTATGGGTGTCACTAAGCAAGGTTTAGCTGCGATCACTTTGACCAAGGGTAATGAATCCTGCTTCATTATCTTAAGAGGTGGTACTAATGGACCAAACTATGATGCCGAAAGCGTTGCTGCTGTCAAGAAAGAGTTAAAGGATCAAAAGATTCCAATTATGGTTGACTGCTCTCATGGAAACTCAAATAAGGACTATAGAAACCAACCAAAGGTCTTGGAGTCTGTTGCTGAGCAGATCGCCAATGGTGAAGACCAAGTTATTGGTGTTATGATTGAATCTAACATCAATGAAGGTTCCCAAAAGGTTGGTCCCGAAGGAAAGAAGGGTCTTAAATATGGTGTTTCTATTACAGACGGCTGTGTAGGCTGGGACACTACTGTCGACATGCTTGAAAAACTTGCTGCCAGTGTTCGTGCTAGAAGAGAAGCTAAGAACAAGGCTTAAACTGACTGTTATTATTTATTTTTGTAATTTAAATAAAAAAAAAATTGTACCTTGATAAATTTATTTGTAAATTATTTTTTTTTTTAATATTATTCTTGCTTAAATATACACATGCAAATTTGCTGTCATAAAAAATAATGACACAATTTTAAAAAATTGAGTCATCAATGAAAAAATTTAAATTTTTCAGTCTGCCATTTTACTTATCCACTTTAAAGTTCCTTCTTAATTTTTTTTGGTCGGTCATATTTCATATCAACAAATAACAAAATGTCTTCTAAAACAGCTTATATTATAGATGTAGAAAGTGGCAACTTACAGTCCCTTCAAAACGCCGTCGAGAAACTGGGCTGGAATGCAATTCTACTCAAATCTGCTGATGATTTTAAGAAAGTACTGTCTCAAGAATCTTCATCAATTCGTGTTTTTCTCCCAGGTGTAGGCAACTTTGGTCATTTCGCTAAGCAGCTCCATAAATTAGGCTTTTCACAGCCAATCTTAGACTTCATCAACAATGGTGGCCATTTAATGGGCATCTGCGTCGGTCTTCAAATCTTTTTCAAAGAGTCTGAGGAATCTCAAAATGGTATCGAAACAGCCTCGCAACCAGAACTCTTATCTGGGTTTGCACTAATCAGTCGAAAGTTGTACAAATTTAACGATTCAGACAAGAGTGTCCCCCATATCGGCTGGAACTCGACAAAATTCGTTTCTTCAGACATATCCAACGTCAACTCCTCCTCATCAGAACGAAAAGGTCTCTATGGCCTTGAAGACTATGGCCGATATTACTTTGTCAACTCATATGCAGCAATCATAACCCCAGAGGAACGAGCAGAGATTGAACAAGGTAAAATTAGCGCCATCAGCGGTATTTCTGCCTTGTCTGGCACATCATCATCACCCAAACCAGTCGACGTCACATTGACCACATACGGAACAGAAACATTCATCTCATCTCTCGCTTTTGACAATGTCTTTTTGACACAATTCCATCCTGAAAAGTGTGGTAACGCTGGACTAAAGATCATCGACGCATTCCTTTCAGGCACCAAGTACACGACTCAGACCATTCCAGCACCCAAACAAAAGCTTAGAGAAACTAATGGTCTTACTGCACGTATCGTTGCCTGTCTCGACGTTCGAACAAATGACGATGGCGATCTCGTTGTCACCAAGGGCGACCAATACAATGTCCGAGAAGTCGAAAAGGAACAACAACAAAACGACAGCAATAGTAACGACCCACAATCTAAAAAAGCCCCTGCTGCTGGTAACGTTCGAAATCTGGGCAAGCCAGTTGAAATGGCACACCGATACTTTTCTCAAGGCGCCGACGAGGTAACCTTCCTCAACATCACCTCCTTCCGAAATTCGCCGCTGAAGGATCTTCCCATGCTTGAGGTGCTCAAGCGTGCGTCTCAGTCTGTCTTTGTGCCGCTGACCGTCGGCGGAGGCATTCGTGATACACTGGACCCAGAGACCGGAAAGCTTGTTCCTGCGCTCGACGTTGCGTCGCTCTACTTCCGCTCTGGCGCGGACAAGGTTTCAATTGGATCGGACGCCGTCGCTGCTGCAGAGCAGTACTACAAGAACGGGTGCAAGGGTGATGGTTCCTCGCCCATCGAAACCATCTCCAAGGCATACGGTGTCCAGGCAGTTGTTGTTTCTGTCGACCCCAAACGCCAGTACCTTAAGAGTCTCGACGATGCTCCACCAAACACTCGAGTCATCGAGGTGAGCTCTGGAAACGAGGGTCCCAATGGCGAGAAGTACGCATGGTATCAGTGCACTATCAAGGGTGGCCGTGAGCTCCGTCCGCTTGGCGCATACGAGCTGGTGGTTGCATGTGAGGCACTAGGCGCTGGGGAGATCTTACTGAACTGCATCGACAAGGACGGGTCGAACAGCGGGTATGACTTAGACTTGGTGCGTCTGATCAAGTCTGCAGTCAGGATCCCGGTAATTGCGTCTTCAGGCGCAGGCAACCCTATGCACTTTTTAGAGGTCTTTGAAAAGACAAACGTTGATGCGGCTTTGGGCGCCGGAATGTTTCACAGAGGTGAATATACTGTCAACCAAGTTAAGGATGTTTTGGAACAACACGGAATTGCAGTTAGAAGGGATTGATTGATAGAGATAGCAAAGTAAATATAAAAACAATTATAGTAAATTTAAAATAAAAAATGTTTATAGAAAAAGGGCATAACAATAATTGAAACAGTGATAAAAAAAATAATAATAAAAAAAAGCAGTATTTTTAACAAAAAAAAAGTTTTCAAAATAATAATAAACATCGTAACTCAGTTTTTAAAATAATAAACAAAAAATAAAGAAAAAACAAACATTCTAATTTTTATCCTTTTCATTATCTTCTTCCTTAGTTTCCTCCTTTTCTTCTTTTTTGTCTTCCTCCTTTTTTTCAGTAGTGAATTCTTCAGTAGCACTTGTAGAGACAGATTCTTTAGTATTACTAGTAGAAGCAGATCCATTAGCAACAACAGTCTTCTTTTCATCTTCTTTTTTTTGTACTTCCCCCTCTTTCTCCTTTTCTTCCTTGTTTTCTTCCTTTGGAATACCAGCAGCTACACTGAACTGACCACCTGCTCCAACATATACCATGTTGACGCCTCTAGTAGCGGTATTGTCAATACGTTTAGGCACTTCCTCATCTTCTGGAGAGTCCTCGCCAGCAGGCTTCCCATGACCCAATTGGTAGGTCTCACCAAAGCCCCATGTCCAGATCGATCCGTCCTCAGCAGAGATAGCCAATGAGTGGTCACTGCCTGTGGCAATGGCCTTAAACTTGGGAAGTCCAGGTGCCTCGATCTTTGTCGGGACAGGGACATACGCAGGAGTTCCATTCTGTTCACGAACAGTTGATTCAGGCAAGTTGGATGGGTCAAGTCCAAGTTGGTGGAAATTCATTTCACCAAAAGCATAGATATCGCCATCTTTGGTCAAGGCCAACGAGTGGTGGTTGCCACCGGCAATCTCGACAATGTTTTTGTCATCGAAAAAGGGGGCATGCGTGGGCTTTTCAATAATAGCACCATCACCAGCAAGCTCGCTATTGCCGGCCTGGCCAAAGTTGTTCAAACCCCAACTGTAAACCTTGCCGTCCTCTTTGAGGGCAAACGAGTGGTATTCTCCAGCAAAAACGCGCTTGACCTTGTTTAATCCAGGAATCTTCAAAGGTCCAAATACTCTAGTACGAAGATTGGGGTTGACCTTGACACCAAGCTGACAAGAGCTGCCAACACCCCAACTGTATACAGTACCAGTTCTGTCAAGAATCAAGACATGGTCCTTACCGCAAGCAACATCGACAACATTTCTAACAGTAGTGATTTCAACAGGAGTTCGTTGGTATTCAATATCGTTCTTGAAAGTCTTTTTGCCGTCGTCAATAAACGTACCCCATGCCCAAAGGTGGCCTTCGCCATCAACAGCAAGAGACAAGTTATCACTAGCAGCAACCTTTACAATCGGAATGTTTTCGGGCAAGCCTGGGACCAAAGCGGGTGTTGATTCCTTCGAGTTGATGACCCAGTCATCGTGTTCATCAGCCTCTTCTTCGTTTTCTTTAGTGTCTCTTCCCAAAACGCCAGAGTCATTAGTTCCCCATGCCCAAACGCGACCTCTGTAGTCAAGAGCCAACACATGGGCACCGCCAACAGCGAGCTGAACGATACCAACTTTGTCAATTGGCAACAATGGGTTGAGACGAGGTCGTTTGACCTCGACTACAGTGGGTCCTAATCCAAGCTCGCAAATTGAGCCTGAGCCAAAAACATAAACATTAAGTTTTGTGGTTGGTAATTTGGGAGCCTCGTTAAAACCGCTCTTGGTTGCTCGAGAGTGCAAAACATGGCCTTGACGGACTTGTTCAAGAGCCTCTTCATATGCCGCAGCAGCAGCTTCAGCGGCAGCCTTTTCGGCCTTTTCAGCAGCAGCAGCCCTTTTTGATTCAAGTTCAGCTGCTTTTTCAGCAGCCTTTTCAGCAGCCTTTTCGGCCTTGACGCGTTTGGATTCCTCTGATTCAGAATCCTTCTTTACAGCTTTTTTTGGAACGGAAGGAGCAGGTTCCTTCTTCTTTGAAGAGGCAGACGAGGCTTTAGCAGCCTTCTTTGGTGATGGCTCTGATTTGGTCTTAGTAGCCTTGGGTTGTGCTTTCTTCTTTGTGGTGGTGGTAGTAGTAGTAGTTTCCGAGCTGGACTTTTTGGCAGAAGAAGCTGTTTTTTTTGAAACTGCAGCAGGTTCTTCACGTTTGACGCGTTTGACTTTCCTTGGAGCATCATCAGTAGCCGAAGAAGTGGACTTTTTAGCTTTGGTAGAAGAAGCAGTAGAAGATGTGGATGTACTTTTTTTTGTAGCTTTAGTAGCTTTAGTAGAAGAAGAGGTGGAAGTAGCTTTTTTGGTTTTAGATGAAGAAGGCTCTGGTTCCTCATCTTTAGCTTTACGTTTGCGAAGACTTGTAGTAGCCATTGTTAAAGCCAAAATATATCTATAAATCTGAGAAAAAACACGAAATTAAAAGATTTAATAATTTTTTTTCTAGAAATAAATTTTGATAGTAAATAGCAACTAAAAATTGATCAAAACAACGCTTGACCAATAAAAAAGAGACGTTTTTCTATATCAATTGGAAGATTCACACAGACTAATCAGAAATCAGATTCCGATATTTTAAATGGATGGTTAATGGAGGTGGTGAATTTGATAAAAATTTAAAGATAAAAAGAAGGAAGAAAAAAAAAGTGAAATTAAAATTAAAATTTATAAAAACATAAACATGAAAAAAAAAGAGATGTTTTGACATAAACACTGGACACATTGTAATAAAATGACTAGGTTTGTAACAAGTGAAAGAGTGTAACAAATGAAATGCACGTGCGGCTTTAGATTGAAATTTTTTTTTTTTTTTTAGGAGTTTCAACATCTAATCTTTTTTACTCTAACTAATTTTTTATTTTTTTAAATCAAAATCAGCATTTTTCTTGATCTGATATATAGTAACAAGTTTTTGTGATAACAAAGGTCTTTATTAACTACTAGAAACAATATAAAAAGTACCTTACTCATATAATCAATATATTTTACTTCATAAAATACCAAAAGAGACAAAAAAAAAAATAACAAACTTTTAATACCATATCAACTATATATCATTATGCCTAAAGCACCCAGTAGTACAATGGTAAAACGACATAATCCTCTAGAAGTTGAGCTCAAAGAGAGCGAGGGTAGACTAAAAAGACAGTATCCAAACAAGAAATCCAAAAAAGCGGGTTCTAATGACATAGAAGAAGATGCAGGTCAAACAACTTTTGATTCCAAGACATCCAAAAAGATTATGAAGCTTGCCAGAGAGCAAGACGCAGAATTAGAACAAGAAGAATCGGCTGGTCGCCAATTTCAGATCAACAAAACATCACAACAACAAGAATTTGAATCTGAAGAAGATGATTCTGAAGAAGAAAGTGAGTACTCTGACAGTGAAAATGAAGAAGAATACATTGAATACGAGGCGGGCCAACAAATGTCAGCAGAAGATGAAGCTTTGTACAACAAGTTTTTGGGCAAAAGCTTTGAAGATGAAGAAGAACAGTATGACGAAGAAAGCCCAATATTGGCTGATAGAATCATGGCCAAGATCCAAGAACAACAAGCACGACTTGCTGCTGGCGAAGACACAGGCGAACAACCAAACGAATCATCATTAGGAGCACCAGGAGCAGCTGGCAACGAAGAAGTCGGTGTTCTTTTACCAGAAAAGGTCATTGCAGTCTACTCTCAAATCGGACTCATTCTTTCTCGCTACCGATCCGGTAAGTTGCCAAAGGCTTTTAAGATTATCCCCACGCTCAGGAACTGGGAAGAAGTTTTGTATGTGACCAATCCTCCCAACTGGTCGCCCCATGCCGTCTACGAGGCCACCAAGATCTTTGTTTCCTCAACTGACGCCGTCAAGTGCCAGAAGTTCATCTACGTTGTGCTTTTAGAACGATTCCGAGAAGAAATGAAAACAGTAACAGAAACAGGCGAAGTGGTGTCTTCAAGTTTGGGCAAGAAGAACCCTCTCAACTACCACATCTACCGTGCTTTGAAAAAGGCCTTGTACAAACCAGCTGCCTTTATCAAGGGTTTTTTGGCTCCACTTGCTGAGTCCGGTACTTGTACAGCAAGAGAGGCAACAGTTGTTGCTTCAATTCTTTCCAAAGTTAGTATTCCTGTTCTCCATGCCGGTGGTGCGCTTATGCGTTTGACTGAAGAAGCCGAGTACTCACCCTCGTGCTCGCTGTTTATCAAGGTGCTTTTGAACAAAAAGTACTCGTTGCCATACAAGGTTATTGATGATGTCTTTTTCTACTTTAACAGATACAAGTCTAACCCCAAGTTTGTTGGCCCAAAAGCTAAAAAACTTCCCATCATGTGGCACCAGTCCTTGCTTGTTTTTGCTCAAAGATATAAAAATGATATGACTGAAGATCAAATCTCCATTCTGCTAGATTTAATTAGGGTTCATTCTCATCCAGAAATTACTCCAGAAATTAGAAGGGAGCTACTCTCTGGTAAACCAAGAGAAGAACAAAACGAAATGGAAATTGATTAAGATTTTTTTTTTTTTTTTTTTT
>CBXB010000076.1:49080-59177 GCA_000817185.1 Magnusiomyces clavatus CNRMA 12.647
CTTTTTTTTTTTTTTTTTTAGATAGAGTAAAACAAATAAATATAAAAAAATAAATAACTTTATAATAATAAAATTAATAAAAAAAATTCATAAATAATTTTATATTTTTTTTTCAACGTAAATCATCAAAAATTATAATCTAAAATATCTGCCATAAGTTCGTTATAAAAAACTTTATTATATTAAAAAGTTTTTTTTTTTTTTTTTTTTTTTTTTTTTTTTTTTTTTTTTTTTTGTCTTATTATCTCTTTTTATATGAATCACTTTTCTGGTTCTGTTGTTGCTGTAGTGTTTAATGGTACTACTGATTTTAATTGGGGCGACATAGGTAATTTACTTTCTTGAGGTGATGAGTTAGCAGAGTGAAAATCTAATTTCTCAACGCCTGGGTTTTCTAATATTGCACGAGCAACTTGAGGAGGGGGAGATGAAGATGGAGCATCTGAGTAGACCGCTGTAGGGGCATCTTCTGGAGGCGAGTCCATTTGGTGAAAAGAACTTGAAGGAGAATTTCTAATTGCGGCTGCTAATGAGTCTGCAGCACTCGAAGAAGCGGGAGATGAGAGAGATGATTTGGTTTCATTAGATAATGCTGTAACAGGAGGAGCAATGCTTGATAAATCAAGCTTTAATGGGGGAGAAGAAGCTTTAATATTAGATACGTTTGGCTCAAGAGAGCGGACATCGTTTTCATCTTCACTTTCGGAGTCATCATCATTGTCTTCATGATCAGTTTTATTGTTATCTTCACCTTTAAAGACAAACTCGGATTCCTTTTCATCATTTGCAGGGGCAGCTTCTCCTCCTTCTTCTGTCTTCCGTTTAGTCTTTTTCTTTTTTTTCTTTTCACCATCTTCACCAGTAGTTTTGCTCTTCTTTTTCTTTTTCTTCTCTGAATCAGACTTACTGCCGCTGTTCTTTTTGCTTTTACTCTTCTTTTTCGAAGCTGCAATGGCCAAGGCCTCTTCTTCCTGCATCTTCTTATCGGCAAAATATGACTCTTCAATTGCCTTTTGTTCACGCATTCTAAGTCGTCGCTCTGTTTCTTCAACTCCACCTGACTTTTTCAACTTGGATTCCCCTACAAATTCGCCGAGCTCTTGCAAAAAGATATCATTCTCTATTCCCCTGATCTGCAGTTCCTTTTTCCTCAGCTTTTCTGCGCGCTCAATGGCCTCGACACGTTGTTCATGGTTCGGTTGCAAAGCTACAACTTCATTTAAAACAGCATCCTTTGCTGTTCGAATAGTTTGCCCTTCGACAGGTGGTGGAAGGTAAAACGGTCTCAAGCTTTTAGAAACTTCGTTAGTACACTGCTGGACCAATTCAAAAGTTTCTGCGGCCTTGGCTACGTCGTCAGTCAAATCAGCAATAAGCTCTTCATGGAACTTAAGGATTTGCTGTTCTTCGCAAATCTTTTCCAGTTCACGTTCCCATATCTTTTTCCAACCGGTCTTTTCGGCTTGGATATAAGAAACTATTGCCTCTAAATCTCTCTTTGAAGCTTCTACATCCTTGGCAACAAGTTCCAAATGTTTTGGCTTGGGACGGACACCACGCTGAGCAACGTCCTTTCGTAGATCTTCAACAATATCTTGAATATCGTCGACTTGAGTCAACAAACGATCAGAGTCACCAGTAAGCTTCTTGAAACTCTTTTCCATGTAGGCCCTTGAAGAATCTCCAGGAGGAGGTAGTGAGTTGACTGCTTCGAGAGCACGTGTTTTCGAAGTTAGTTCTGCCAATTGAGACTTGAGGTCTTTGATAGTCTCAGTGCTAATCTGTTTTACAATAGCAACATCACGTCTAAGTTTTTCAATTCTTTGTATGCCATCACTGGAAAGTACTTGCGAGTTAATTGAATTGGTACGAGAAGGTATACTAGAAGTCGAGAATTGGCGGGATAAGGAAGACGGAAGTGAGTTCTTTTTAGTGGATGATGACGAAAGTTTTGAGGAGGAAGCAGAAGACTTAGAGCCTTGAGAGCTGGAGGATCCCAGCTTAACATCTGCTGAACTATGTACAATTTCTTCTTGGATATCGTTAATTTTCTTTATAGTACTGCTGTTTGACTCGACTTTATTGTTTAATTCTAAAATCATTTTAGAAATAGAAGAAAACCCATCGTCTATATGTTTTTTCACTTCATCGACAACTTCTATATTTAGAGAAAGTAAGCTACCTGGGTGAACATCATGGGCCAAACCATCTTCGTCTAATTCGTATCGAATACCAGAAACAGGATCTTGTATGTAAATGTCTGGCACAGACTCAGATGAAGCCATTGGGTATGCAAACTTGTCAACAAAAAGCAATCGCAACGAAGGAATAGTCAAATCAGATCGATCTACTACACACTTCTTGACTTTACGACCAATTTGTAAAAATAAAACAATCTCTGAGGGGTTCTCAGTATTATAGGGATTTGATTTTGAATCAGCATTTTGTTGTTGCTGCTGTGCAGTATACTGATGTTGCAGCTGAATTAAAGATAATGGTCTTTCCGCATTAGTTCTACCAGAGTTGGATCTAGAGGGCTGGGTTTGTTGTGTGTCCAAATCGTAATTATTGTCTCGCAAAGCGGCATTAGAATGTTGACCTACGTGGCCTCCTGCAGCCGTCGAGCCTGGTGGCCGGAGCTCTTTGGTATCCGATCTTACTTGTGGAACATCCTTACCATCACTAACCAGCATGGTAGAAGAAGTGTACTCTGCACGCTGTGTTGATCTTGGTGTTTTTGTAGGAAGAAACTGAGACTGTGAAGCGAGACTTGAAGTGCTTGCATTTGCAAGATTAGTTTGTGAGCCTGGAATCCGTTGACCAGCAGCATAGCCTTGCATAACTGTTTGATTTGGGTATTTGCGCTGACTGGCCAGACTGCTGGTGCTTCCATTAGATGGTAAAGGAGGTACATCTGGTATATCTGTTCTTGAAGAAGACCCATTTGTAAGCTTTGCAAACTGGTAGGCGGAAAATCTTCTAGAAGCACGCCGCTCAAGTGCTTCCCCTCGTTGTAGAGCTGCAAGTGGATCTTTTGGATGAGAAGGTAGTTCAAAGTCGCCTTTATTGCCTGTTAAGGAAGATTTGTTTCGTACGTGTTGGGCGTATAAAGGTTTTGATGTGTGATTATTGTATTGAGGAGCAGATGGCGACGCTGAACTGGAAGAAGGTGCTGGTACATGAGGAGTTGAAGAAGAAGAAGAGACAGAAGGATCTTTGGGATAAGATGAAGCTGCAGTTGTATTCGCAGTTGCAAGATGTGCATGTTGTTGTAATGGAGGCTGTTGCTGTTGCTGAGAAGAGGAACCATGGCCTTGATATCTTGAATTCAATGAACTTGAAGATGATTTAGATCTTGGCTGTTGATACTGTTGAGGTGTATAACCAGCTGGAACAGTTGAAGTAGCGGTTGCAGGATATTGAGCCTTAGGCATAGATTGTGGGGGCAGTGGTGGGGAAGGAGCATGAGACTGTGAAGGATGAGAAAGGTTACGTTGTAAGATTGGGTGAGTTTGAGATGACGACTGTTGCGATCTGATAAGAAGCTGTTTAGCCTTTAATTGTCGTAACAAGGTGACAATAATATCACGAATAGAGGGTAGGTATTTGTCTAAATTTTCTTGTGAAGCGTCTTCCGAAAGTGCCTTTTCTAATATTTGTCTCAAAGCTTGAGGAACATCACCGAGGTCGCTAATTGTTATAATAAAGAAATATTAGATATACGACATTGATAATAATGAAAACATAATAAAAAAAATACTAAAAACAAACATACGCTACATCAACACCAGAACTTATAAATGCCCGACATGCTATATTAAACTCGTTTCCTAAAGTCACATAAATGTCAGACACGTCTTGTTCTGAAGCTTCCCGACGAGCCCATTGGGTCAATGACTCCAATAGTTGTTTAGTGGCTACAAGTAGTCTAGTTACGGTCGATTCTATAGTATACAGATTAGTAGGACGAGAAGCCACTGGCTGTTGTGGTGCGTTTTGAGGAAAGTTTAAAGAAGAGCTCGAGGCAGGCACAGAATGTTGCTGAGGTCCTGAGCCCATGTATCGATTCATACTAGAGGATGACATGAGTTCTAATATCCCATAAGGAATGAATTTTCCCTCATGAAATCTATGCTTTAATTGCTGGTTGTTTGAATTGTTATATAGTAGAGGCGACAAAGAAAGAGAGAGAGAAAGAAAGAGAGGGAAAAAAGGGAAAAAAAGAAAAAGAAGAAAAAAAAAAAAAAAGTAAAGCCCAAAGCCATGATTAGAATTTGGTGTAGGAAATAACACAACCAGTCAGGGTAACCCTCAATTTGGAACATTGCTTAAATCAAAATATATTATTGCAATCACCGTTTTTATATATTTTATATTCTTTACTGTTATTATATTTTTTTTTTTGAAACAAAGGCATTATCCTAGTGAATTATATTAACTTGAAACAAAATGACTGCTCAACAACCAGCAGAAGTCACAAATCTACCTTCACTTGCTGAAATGGATTTCAATTCAGTTCCGAGAAAATTCAAATCACCTACTTGGAAAACCCCATCACGACGACACAAACCAGCCAGGACTGTGATTTCAGATGAACAAAAACGACTACAAGCAATTATTGCACAACACCACCAAGAACAGGAACAAAAGGCAGCAGCCGAAGGAGCATACGGAACTCAAGAGAAGAACACTCCTGCTCCCTCGTTTAGTTCTAGCTATCAATCTCTAGAATCTCCACCTTCAATACGACCGCGAAAATGGTATTGCGACATTACGGGGCTGGAAGGAAGATACAAATCCACAAGACATGGGCTGCGTTATTACAATGCCGAAGTGTATGAAATTATTCAAGGAATTGCACCGGGTGCTGACCAACAATATCTTGAATTACGAAACGCGAATGTTGTTTTAAAATAAATAAGAAATTTTTGTTACAAATTGAAATCTAAAGTCAACTCTAACAACAACTTTTCAAAGTTATTTATTGTACTTTCTCTGTTTCAGATAAAACCTCTGATCTTGTACAAGATAAATCAAAACCTGGTAAAGCTTGCATATAGATATTATATTAGAAAACACCTAAAAATATTATACAGCAGGTATCAAAGAGATACAAAGACTCATGCTAAACATATTGAAAATACACAACTGTCTCATATTTATAACACCCTAATAATATATTTATTTACAATATTTGATTAAACTAAGTCAAAAAAATGTCTCAATCACTCAGTTACCAAATTACAGAGTATAGATTTCTGTCTTCAGTATGAGGAAAGTCATTGATGTTGATCTCGTCTTTTTTTCCCCTTCATTGATTCATCTTAAGCACGATCAACAAAGTGAATAAAAGACTTAGTTTTTATAAAACTAATTATAAAAAACAATGATAAATAAGAAAAAAGGAAAAGAAAAAAAAAAGAAGAAAGGAAAACATGAAGAGCGGAAATTTTCTTTTATATTCGTTTTTAGAAAGGCTTACTAATCAGCTGGATGATTCAAGTGTAAATCTGAGAACAAAAGGTGTAAATAAAGGGTTCACAAAGTACTTGAAAAGGACTACTTACTCAATTGCGAAGGTTTATAATAGACTACACACAGTGAATGATAATGAATTTCTAAGCAAATCTTCCGTCCTTTACTTGTTCAGGAACCATTGTAATAACTTTACCCGTAGTCAAGGCAGATCTGATATTGTCAATAACAAGAACTTCCATTTCATATCTGCTTTCAACAGAGTGAGTGCCCATATGAGGTAAAAGTAGAGCCTTGTGGTTGTTGAGCAATCCAGGATGGATCTTTGGTTCGTTTTCAAACACGTCAAGTCCAACACCTGCAATCTTTCCAGACTCTAAGCCCTCAACAAGTGCATCTTCATCAATGATAGGACCTCTAGCTGTATTAACAATATACACATTGTCTTTCATCTTGTCAATGGTATCCTTATTGATTAGATGTCTAGTGTTTTCATTCAAGGGCAAGTTTAACGAAATGACGTCTGCTTGCTTGAATAGGTCGTCCAACGAAGAGCAGTACTCTGTATCCTTTTCGAGTTCAGGACTGAGCCTTGTACGGTTGTAGTATATGATCTTTTTAAAGCCAAAAGCCTTGGCGCGATCTCGGAATGCTTGTCCGATACCGCCCATGCCTACAATTCCAAGAACTTTGGAGACGGGATCATGGCCAAGCTCTACATCTTTGAGCCAGTTGTTTTGACGGAGCTGATATGCGCCCCATGCAAAGTTACGTAAGATACCAAGTGTCAAATAAAAGGTTGTGTCTGCTGTGCCACGGTCTACTGCTTTGGGGGTGTTGGACAATTGGATATTACGTTCAGTTAGAGCATCAACGTCAATCTGATCGTAGCCAGCACCAAAATTGCAAACGTATTTAACTGTAGGAGGAAGTGCAGCAATCATTTCCTTGTCGAAGCGGCCAGTTTGTTGAGCTGAAAACAAGGTGCGATAGATGGCAACAACATCTTTGTATTTAGTTTTGAGGGCTTCAATGATTTGTTCACGAGAAAGGGAACCATCTAGGACTGCGAGCTCAGCAATGGAACTAAGATCTTCCCACTCCTTTTTAGCGTGCTCGATAGTACCACAGAGAAGTACTTTTGGCTTGTTGGTTGTTGCTGATGACATTGCTCGATATTTAAATGATGATCTTAGTGAACTAAATGTAATTGCTAGATACTTAGTTTGATATGTTCTAATGCCGAAATAGCCAATTATTCTTACCTTGTTCGAAGAGCTCTTGAAAAAACTGAAAGCATCAAAAGTTGGGGAGTTTTGTTTGTTTCAATTGCAAATAAATGGTAAAATGGTAGGCGGAAAGAGTAATAAAAACAAAACTATTGGTAATTATACTATATTAGATTAAAAGGTAAGTGACCCCCACACAAACTCAGATAACAGTCATCAAACCTTCATTTTGATTGTAATATTACTAAGAACTATTATATATTTTAGAGTTGAAAAAAACCGTTCAAAAGAGTTTTAACTTTGAAGTATTTCGACATTAACTATATCCATAATTCTGTCATATTTTTCATGTATATATTATTATATTGTTGAAAAAACTAACAAACAATTAAATAACAAAATTTTGAAAAATGTTGTTGATCACGATATATGGTACAATGGGTTTACTTCCTCAAAATGTCATCAATTGTCTAATAGTCATATTCTATAATTGCAATAAATTTCAGATCTACCTTTAAAATTAATATTATAGCTACTTTACATCATTATTCGAATAAACCAAAAATATCATTAGTTTCATCAAATATTTTATTAGTTTATATGTTTGTTATTTTCTCATCATCATTATTTGAAATCTGTTCAACAATCTCAAACTTGTTTTAATCATTCTTATTTTTTTGAATTATTTACTCCAAGTCAGTTGGGTTGATTGGCTCTTCTTCAGTTCTAAAGAAAAATGGCTTGGCAACCTTTTCAAAGTAAGGGGCCTTTGCAGAGTAATTTGGATTTCTTCTAACAACCTTTTCAAAGTAGTGTTTGTAAACGTTACCATCGTAGCTACCAATAGGAGAATTGATAAAGTAGTCAGAGTAGTTGAATGCGTCAGTCAATGGAATTGCTTGTTCTCTGACCTTGGCATTATATTCGTCAACAAGGGCAGTGACAGTGTCCAAGTCTTCTGGAACTAAAAAGCGTGATCTCAAGAACAAACCACTGTCTTGTTCAATGGACCATAATGCAAACAAGTTAGCGAGAACAGTCAAAATATTGATAGTTTCTGGCTTAGTGCCTTGCTTGGATGCTTCGGCAATTCTGTTGTAGAATGACTTAATCAAATGTAATCTGGTATGTACTCTAGCAGTTTCATAACGTTGTTGAGAAACCTTTTCCATAGCAGCAGTGACATTGCCAGATGCCTTCTTTAATTCACGTTCATAAGCAGCAGCGGCGTTCATGAGTAGAATAGAAGAAGCAGATTCCCAAGCTTCGACAAGTACCTTTGGATCTTCCAAAGATCTGCCATTGAGACGAGCATTCTTAAGGGTGTCATATCTGTTGAGGTATTCAGAGGCAGAACCGAGCTTCTTGCCCTTGGAAGCAGCAACAGCAGATTGAATTAATGATCTGCCCATAGATAAAGTCAAAACATTGTTGTCACCTTCCCATGTACAGTTAACAACCCAGTCATTGTAACCTTGTCCAAAACCATTGTAACCACTGTAACCATGACCACCGCAAGCTTGACGGCACTCATCAATAATATCAGAGGCGGCCCATGTGCAGAAAGACTTGACACCTGCAGACGTGGCAAAGAGTTCTTTAATGTCGTTAACGGCAGCATTCAAGGCCTTCTTGTTTGAGATATCAACATTCTCTAGTTGAGATGATGCAGTTTCGTATTGTTCGTAGAGGTCAGCGGCTGCAGCATTCATGGCATAGGTATAGGCCAAGCGTGGCAACAAACGACGTTGGTGGAGTGGATAGTCCAAAATGGCATTTTCCTTTTCACCTGGGTTGGTAGAGAATTGGCGACGAACAGCAGCATATCTAATAGCAATAGTCAAAAATCTAGAGGCAGTATAAAAAGAGTCGGATGCCATAGAAACACGACCAGTAATCAGGGCACCATATGCCAGCTGAGCGAGTGGTGGTTCAGTGACGTTACCTTCTCTATCAACCTTGGAGAATCTCATGAGCATAAATTGACGTGGAATGCGAACGTTTGTGAATTGAATCCAACCGTTGTCAATACCATCACGACCCATCTTCTTACCAATGTCACCAATAGCGACACCAGGCTTCAAAGACCAGTCGTCAGTGTTTCTGAGAGGGACAACAAAAGATTTGACGCCGTAGTCCTTACCCTTAATGATCAATCTGGCAAAGCAGACAGTGTGTGTAGCGGTGTGCGCAGCACCACCAATCCACCATTTAGTAGCAGCCAAGTTTGGAGTGTTGATGATAAATTCGTCGCTATCTTCGTCAAAGGTAGCTGTAGTTTCCAAGCCAGCAACGTTGGAGCCGTGGCCTAATTCAGTCATACCGAAACAGCCAAAAAATCGTTTTAGAGTGATTGCGCCTTTGTTGACCCAGTAGTTGAATTGCTCTGGAGTACCAGAGCCTCGAACAGAGCCCAAAAAGAGACCGTAGTGCACACCTGTTCTAGTGCTAGAACCAGGATCAGCAATAGCAGTGAGGGCAAATCGCTTGTGAAGAATTTGTGGAGATTTAGCAACATGAGTGGCTAATGAGGCGACTCTTTGAACAGTTAATTCTCTGATTTGGTCCTTTGTTAAATCGTAGTAGTCGTCATTGTTGAAAAGAGGATCTCGTTCGATTGATGTCATGATATCTTCAATGTCTTTAGTGTTTTGTTCACCGCCATCGAGGTAGTATGTCATGTCGCGAATATCAAAAGATGCTTTTGATCTTTCATTTGCCATCGTTACTGGGGGTTCAGTAGCAAAGTTTGTGGATCTTTGGTTGAGAGCAGAACTTGTAGGATTTAAACCCAAGTTCTTGAGACGATCAGAAGGTGAAGACATTGTTATAATTATTTATATGTATATATATATATATAATATTGAGTTGTATGATGTGTTGTTATTAAATGTATAGTTGATGAAAATAAGGAAACAAAAAGAAAATAGAGAAGAAAAAAAAAATAATTAAAAGTTAGGGCAGTATTGATTATATTTATACTATAATACTTCAAGGGTGAAAGAGAAAAAAGTAATTTTACTAAAGTAAGAAATGAGAGTTTGTTTGTTAGTTTTGATTTTTTTTTATTAGCATGTTTTATAGGAGGAAAATAAGGCCATAATGTTATTTTAGGCTTGGAGGAATTCTTCCTCCACCAATCGGCCATAGTAGTGAATTTGTGTACCTCGGCATGAACGCTTGTTACGTTACACGAGATGTCATACATTTATCACTCTGCCTTTCCCCATAGTAAAAACACTTAAACTTTTGTTTTTGAGATTGAAGAGCCTTCTTTCTCCTCCCTCCTCTTTCCCTCCCCAGGTTTTAAATTTTTTACTCAGCACAAAGTCAGATCCGAGAAAGAAAATAAAAAATGCGGAGAAATTTGAAAAAAAAAAAAAAAAAAAAAAA
>CBXB010000076.1:66375-100500 GCA_000817185.1 Magnusiomyces clavatus CNRMA 12.647
TTTTTTTTTTTTTTTTTTTTTTTTTTTTTCATTATTATAAATATCTATTATTTTCCAATATTGAATATAAAGTTTTTCCTTCATTTGAGTTTATACCTTCACAACTTTTGTCTTTTTTTTTAAAAAAAAAAAAAAAAGAAAGCATAAAACAATGACAAAAAGTGATTTAGTATCTTCAATCCCAATAAACCAAAAATCTAACAGCAATAATGATCAACCCAAGGATCAAGACACAATTATAACCAACGATAATAGCAAGCATGCTACTACAATTGAAAATACACTAGAAATCGATGATTCTTATATAGCCTTAAAGCCATTCTCACTTGAATGGATAACAGAAATTAGAGGCTCAACTGCCTTGATTGTTGGCAGTATCTCATTTGCAGTTTTTACAGACATTTTTGTTTACTCTGTAGTAGTACCTGTACTCCCATTTGTTTTGGAAAATCGACTCGACGTTCCTACAGATGACTTGCAAAATCGTACCTCACAGACTCTAGCCCTCTACTCTGTTGGATTAATTGTTGGATCTGTGATTTTTGGGTATATATCAGACAAAATATCACACAGAAGATTTATTATGCTTATTGGCTTGTTTATTCTTACTGGTTCTACGTTGCTGCTTTTCTTCGCAAAATCATTGCCTCTTTATATGGTTGGAAGAGTAATTCAAGGGTTTTCTGCATCTGTTGTCTGGGTGGTTGGTTTAGCCATCATAGCCGATATAGGAGACTCTACAAATATAGCTTACTTGATGGGCTATCCAGGAATTGGCCTTTCTATGGGGCTCTTTGCTGGTCCCCTTGTTGGTGGTATCATGTACGACAGAGTTGGATATAATGGTGTATTTTACGCCTGTTTTGGAATCTTAGGAGTGGACATTCTTCTACGTCTTTTGATGATTGAAAAATCTCATCTTAAAATATTTAGACGTAAAAGAGCGGCCAAGCTGGCAAAAAAAGGAATCGAATCTTTATCTCCTGAATTGCAAAATTATGTTAGAAGATACAACAGAGAAAATGATACAACACCAAATTTATATCAAGACACCGGCAATACTAATTTTGAAAGACAAGATGTTGTGACATCAACAAATGAATTACAGGAACCTGTTAAATCAGCTACGTTTTACTTGAATATCTTTAACAAAAAGATCAAAATTCCCTCGTATTTTGCACTTTTGTTCAATATCCGAATATTTAATGCTTTTTACTTAAGTGTAGTTATGGCATGGCTAATGACAGCATTTGAAGGTATTTTAACTCTTCGAGTTGAAAATATTTTTCATTTTAACTCTTTACAAGCCGGGTTGATGTTTTTAGCCATTGCAGGACCTTCTTTTGCTGAACCGTTGGTTGGGCATATGGCTGATAAGTTTGGGCCTAGATATATTGTTACAGGTGGGTTAATAATCGCAACACCAGCCTTGATTTGTTTACGATTTGTTGAATATAATTCTGTTAGTCAAATAGCCTTGATTTCGGTTTTACTTGTTATCATAGGCTTTTGTGTATCAACAATTTTTGCACCAGTAACTGCAGAGTTTTCAAACGCTGTGTCTAAGTTTGAGTCTAGAAACCCGGGATCTCTTGGAAAGGGAAAAGGTTATGGGCAAGTTTATGGTCTTTTCAATGTGGGATATTCTCTTGGATCGCTTATCGGCCCCTTCCAAGCAGGTGCAGTTGTAACTGCTAGAGGATGGGGCATGGGAGTTCTTTCTCTTGGTTTGGTATCAATCATTTCTGCCTTTCTTACTTTTCCATTTACAGGTGGAAACCGGTTTAAAAAGCGATTTCCCAACAGCCATGTGTCTCTTGAAATGTAAAATTGACATAATAAGACATAATATAGAACATATAATTTGACTTTGAATCGATTGTTTATTTAAGTTTTTTCATTTTTTTCAGTTTGTACATTAGAGGAAAAAAAAAAAAAAAAACTCGTTGCGTAATTCAAAATTAAATATAAAAAAGCATATACTATTTTTTGCAATGTTTTGAAATTTCTCCTGATATGAAGAATATTTATTATTTCATTTTATCATTGTTCTCATTATAGTTTACTTATCAGTAATGATTAGTTGCCTCAACTCCCAGTTAGATGCAATTATAACAAATCATAAATTACATGTAGAGATATATGTTTGAAAGAGTAAAATAGACACGTTGATAAGAGTTCATTTATCATTATATATTTGTTTCAGATAACAAAATTGATTACATCCCTTTAAATAAACAATTTATTTAGGGACAGCTTTTTAAAAAAAACTTGGAATACCAAAGTTTTGTTAGTATTGAATTTTGTAACGTTATAAAAACTAATAGAGCCCGTAATATCAGCACATGGGCCAAGTTCCGTAATGCAACAATAAACAACAAAATTGTAGCCACTTTATTTATTTTTGTTTTTACCACCACATTTAATATTTTTCACTAGATTTTAATCCTCCCTACGCGCGTTTTATTTTATATTTATAAATCATCAATTGCTTCATAACCAAAGACTTTTTTAAAATTTATATATAAACCAGAATAAAATTGTTACGAAATTATTCTGAATTCTAACTTTTTATTTTTATTTATTATCTCATTAGGTATTACTAACACATACTATTCACCAAAAAACAATGTCGACTGAATACAGTAAGCTAAAAGTTGCTGAACTTCGAGAAATCTTCAAGACTCGAGGTATCCACGCACCTGCAACCAAGAGTGAGATGATTGCAAAGTTGCAAGCCTACGACAAAGAACAAGCTGCCGCAAAAGCCGAAAAAGAGTCTACTGCTCCTGCTGTAATTGAGAAAGAAAAACCAGATGAAACCAAAAACGACAAACCTACTGAAGCTGCCAAAACTACCACTACTACCACAACTACAACTACAGCCACTACACCTGCTGCTTCAGCTAAAGGAAAAACTGAAGAAGAAGTTGAAGTAACTAAGTCCACATCAAGTAGAACTCTTACTGTCAAGCTTCCTGAAACTCAAGAATCTACGACTGAAAAAACCTCATCTACTACAGCAACAGAAAAATCAGTATCATCGAGCACTGAAGCAGAGGCTCCTAAAGAAACTGAAAAGAGCAATGCCCAGCTGACTGAGGAGGTTCTAAATGAATTGGAAAAGCGCAAAAAGCGTACACAACGATTTGGAAAGCCAGAAAAAGTTGCAGAAATCGAAGCGAAAATCAAGAGAATCAAAAAGTTTGGTATTCAAGGCAAACACAGAGCCAACATTCTTTTAGGAAAAGTTGATCCTGATAAGAAAAAGTTTAAACATGCTGGTGTTAACAAAGGCTACAGAGGTAGATTCAATAAGGCTCCGAGGAGAAGTTGATGTTTTTTAGTTAATGTTTTTTGAAAATTCTTTAGAATTACTACTGTTGCTTCAAAAAAACTATAAAAAAAGATATATTGGAAGTCGTTATGGATTACTACAAACCTATTTCGAATACAGGAGGAAAGAAAAACAAGGAAAGTGACAGGAAAAACAAAAAACAAAAACAAAATTGATAAACTTTGTGATGTTTTCATTTTATAATTATCAACTTTTTTTTTTTCTTTTTTTCTTTTTTCCTTTTTAATACTTGTATTTTATATAAATTGAAATAAACCTTTATTTATTATTAACTTACCTTATTATCTATGCATTTGTTAAAGATGAAACCTTTTCCATTTTTTCATTATTTTTTCATTATTTTCTCATGTCAGTTATCAAGTTTAACGTCTTTGAATTCATGGAAAATTGTGTAAATATATATTGCAAACCTATTAACTCGCTAACATTATTACTGTGCTGGTTCCTTATTAATTGGGGCACGTAGATGGTAAGACAGAATGATCTTGTCGTATTCGCACATTAATTGATCAGATATACTATAGTATCTATTTGATATGTAAAAAAACAGATAGCAACATTGTTTTCTAAATGTTCAACAAGAATTCTAACATCGAGTGGAAATCGAAGTTGATGTTGAAATAAGTGAACAGAAAAAAGGCTTTCAAGTTTTAGTGATTCAAATTAATTTCAGCCATTCACTTTTTGTTACAACATTGTGTAACAACTGGGTTCTTAGCAAATTATTTTAGTAATTCTAGTACCCCCATAACCCCCACTTAGACCTAACTTTAAATTGATGCAATTTTCCAGCGATACAGTTGATTGATTACCTTAGCGAATAGACAATTTAAGCCTCGGGACAGATTTGATATTGGCTCCATTGCAAATACCCATAGCACCAAGGGCGCAAATTGAAACAAACAAAGCATATCGAAATAACCATAATAGTTAAATGAATCTGAAGTATCAATCAAACATTAATAAAAAAATCATTATCAAACTGTTGTTTTATCATAAATTGAATAATTTTTTGCTAATTAGTAATGTTTGAATTTTGTTTGTTACAGGTCCCCGCTGTACTCAGATACTCACCGAGGGACTCTACCACTTAATACTCCACATACTTCAATTATAAAATACTTGCAAAATCCTACCAGATTTTATCAACTTCCTAGTTTTCCAACTTTTTCAACATTTTGATTACCAGTTTTCACAAATATTCATATTTACCTCCCAGGTTTCGGTAACTATTCGAGCAAACTTTAATCATCATCATCTTCCACACCAAATATAAAGCAAAAAAACATTTTTAAAAAATGGTTGAAATCACTTATGAGGTCAAGGGAAAAACGGCTGTAATTACCCTTAATATCCCCCAACGCTATAACTCGTTAACGGGTGTTGAATACAGACGTTTAGAACAGTTAGTACAGTTAGCAGCCCATGAGAAGGACACGCTTGTTACCCTTATTCAAAGTACTGGCAAGTACTTCTCAGCTGGAGCAAACTTGAATACTGGAGCTGGAATCCTTAAAGAGGATTATATAGAATTGAAGCAAATTGACGATGAAAACGACCCAGCTGAGTACCAAGACCTTAAAGTCAGAACAGAATATGCCTACCGTTTTGGCACTCGCAACCTGGCCATCACAGAGGGCTTTTATAACCATCCTAAGGTCCTTGTCGTTGCCCTAAACGGCCCTGTCATTGGCCTTTCATCTTCTCTTGTTGCTCTAGCTGACTTTGTTTATGCCCGCGACACTGCCTGGTTTTTAACTCCATTTGCCAACATTGGTCTTGCTCCAGAAGGTGCTGCCTCTTATTCCTTGATCTACCGTTTGGGACACTCCAAGGCCTCAGAGTTGTTGCTTTCCTCATCTCCATTGAGCGCAGAGGAACTTTACAGAATCGGTTTTGTAAACAAACTATATTCGTCCAAGGAATACACAACTGAACAGTTTAATGAAGCTATCCAAAAACTTATTGAAGAAAAGTTTTATCACCTTCATCCAGAATCTTTAGTTATTACAAAAAATTTGATGAGAAAGGCTACTGCTCAACACTATGCTGAAGCAAACGCTCTAGAAGTAATTGCAGGTACTGAACAATTTGCCAAGGGTGTTCCTCAACAACGATTTGCTATGCTTGCTGAAGGTAAATTGAAGCACAAGCTTTAGAAGAAAGAGAAAAATGTGGATTTATAAATCATTTGTAAATTTTTGTTTTTGTTTTTGTTTATAGACAAAAATCAAATTAGGTTATCTTAATCATTACTCTTTTATCTTTTAAGAAAGTTTTTTTCCAACTTTTTACATATGAAAATTTACTTTGACGTTGACTGTATTTTATTTTGTTGCAATTGATTATCTCTCACAATGTTTTCAAGCATTGGAACTGCAATGGTTTCATCAAAAGAGACATCTTCTGCTCGATCATCTAGCATTGGAACTGAGTAAGAAGTAGAGCTTCTCTTAGCTTCATATCTTTTCGCTTCTTCAATTGCCTCAGCAGCCTTAATGGCCTTCAACTGAGCATCCTTCTTGGCTGCATACGAGATGCCCACCAATACAGCAAATGCCACAAATACAACAGCCGATAAGCCTCGCCTGGTGGTTTGCCATCGAAGGGATTCAATCTCGGACTTTAAGTCAGAGATAATTTCCACTGCAATTCTATTATTCAGCTCCTGAATCTCCAAGTTTACTAAACTCTCTTCTTCGATAGTCTGGTTTTTACGTTCATTAATATCCAAATCTGTTGCGCTTTTCAAGGTTGTCATGCTTTCGTTCAGCTCTTGCTGTAAAATCTCTACCTCTCGCTGAAGCCTGGCCAAGTTGGATGTGTATTCCGCGCTTTGCATTTCACGAAACTTTTGCACCTCAGTTCTCAGTTCTGAGCACGCTGCTTCAAACAGATATGCTTCGTTGTCAGCACCGCTTTTGTCAATGTTTTCTTCACTGCAGTGCAATAGTCTATCGGAAAGTAGATCTCGAATCGCTCTCAGGATAACATCGCTCTGCGCGTTGGTAAAGTTTGCTGACTTCAATTGGGTATAAATCTGATAGGTATCAAAATAGTGTGATTTGAAGACTTCATCATCTTCCAGCTTGGCGACTCCTCCTTCACTGGCAATATAGTCAGGATGGATGGAAACGTCGTCCAGATCTTCGTCCAGATCATAAGCGGAGTCGTGATCATAAGTACTAGTTTTGTCTTCCGTTAGGTTGTCAACGTCGTTACGAGTTTCTTGTTTTTCTATAGAATAGTCGTTTTTGTTTAGCACTTCTCCATCATGATTCAAATCTATAACATTGTCATCGTTATTGTAGGTTTTAAGATATTCTATAATCTCTTCGTTTTTATTGTCTGTATTTTCCACACCATCTAAATCTTGATGTTTATTAGCCATCTCATTCATTAATTCAAACTCGTTTTCTTTGACTGTGCTATCTTTTTGAAACGTTGATCCTATTGCGATTTTTTTATGATCATGATCAGATTCGTCACTTTGATGGGTGTTCTCTTTAGTACTGTAATACCGAGAGAGCATAAAGTAGTTATTCCCTGAAGGTTGCCCTAACTTTGGTAAAAATGTTGGTCTATCATAATAGGAAATCAATGCCGAATAATGCCGCCTTCTAGAGGTCATATAATATATCGAATTGGTAATTCTTGCTAACTGATATCTGCATCCACCAGAGACAAGCAAAATTACATTTTGGGATTGACTGATAAACCTTTTTATTGAATGAGAATGATATATGCTAGCCTGTATCATATTACCAGTTGATGTAGACAACAGTCAAAGTTTAAGCGCCACTAAATATTGAGAAAAAAATAAAAAATGAACGTAAATAAAAAGAGTGTAAAATAACAAAAACAAAAAAAAAATACTGTTGAAGAATTATATTTCAAAATATTAAAAGAATAGTTAGTAATTATTCAAATTTGGCATTTTGTTTTTTGTTTAAAAAAGGTAGAAAAAATGAACATGATGATGAAGGCCTAGGAGTGAAATACTAAAATAGTTAACGTTGTATGACATTACAAATTTGAAAAGTAACAAGCCATTACAGATCTTTTGTAACCAAGTTTATTATCGGGGTCTTAGTGCTTTCAATATCTAACACAATTATTTCAACGCTATCAATATACAAATGTTTTATTTTCTTCCTTCAACTCGCTCTCAATACCAACCCAGCTAAACATTTAACAGTCTGCTTTGTTACTAGCTCTTTTTTCTTCTTCTATCTAATATCCAAAGTTTTCTTTTACTAATTGATATGTAAGTTAATTTGTGTAGATCATAACGTTATAATACTAACTAACCAATCCATTTAATGCTGCTTATAATACTACAGTGTTGTTATGACTTTACAGTAACAATTATTCCATTTTTTTGCCAATCTCTACTATTTCTGCTATCCTAGGAAGAAAAGTAAATATTTATAAAAGATACAGTACACTCTAATATCTTAATAACTTAGCAATTCCATCCATATTAGAGAACGGAAATTTATATTTGTCATTTTTGGTAGTAAAAACTACATCATGATTCCAACACCCAATGAATATCAGAATCAAACAGCCAACACCGAAACTGATATAACTATTTCCACAACCTCCAATTCATTCAGCACTATAAGCAGAAGTAGCAAACCCAATACTGGATCTCAGCATGATGGGTTTCCCTATACTGGAAGCGAGAATATCAGCAATATATCTATGCCCGGAAACCACTCTTCCCAATCAAAGACCAGTAATAAATCAAGAAATTCGAGACGAAATAAACAAGGGACAAGTAGTGCGATTCTAGAAACTCCAAAAACATTCGGTATACTTAAATAACTAAATAATAAAACATGAAAAAGCTTATATATCCGTTTTAATCAACATCAATGTTATTAATCTAATTTTTTTTGTTTTTTTTGTTTAGACAATCAAAGCAGGTATTCAAATAGTCAAATCAAAACGGGAGAGATGCCCAGTTTTATGAATACATCTGTTGATGAAAGTGGATTTCAAAATGCTACGGAATCCTACTTAAACTTGTTGACAGCAGTTTCACATCAAAGAAGTGGTTCATCTGAAAGAAAAGAAGATGACGATAATACTCATCCCGATGATGAAAGTTCAAGCTCCAGTTCTGAGGAGAGCAGTCCCAAGGAAAATGGCAGTAATGATAATAACGAAGAAGGTGGAGAAGAAGACATATACTCTAGCAATGGAAGTGATCCTACTAGTGGTGGTGAGACTGCTCTTTCTGCCGACAGGATATATTCAACATTAAATACAGGCGCTGTTTCATATGGATTTCAAACACCTTTTATAGATCCCAGTAACATTCGATCAGCAATGGATGCTAAAATGGGTATCAATCCATTTCTAAGCCAGATACCAGATAGCGAAAGTAGAGCAGCTGCAGCAGTTGCAGCTGCAGAAAAAGGGTATCAACTTCATGAACGACCTGAATATGGCACTGATTGGAATGAATGGAGTTATCCTGCGTGGTTCAGTGTAGACGGATTGAAAGGCCCGGTCTCAATAGAACAAATTGCCGAAATGTTTGGCAATTTTCGGTCCAAATTTGGATTCCAGAGAGATAGTATGCTTAACGTTTTTGATCATTTGATGACGCAGCTGGATTCAAGAGCATCCCGAATGGGGTGTGAAATGTCTTTAATCTCTCTTCACGCCGACTATATTGGTGGGCCAAATGCAAACTACAAGAAATGGTACTTTGCATCTCAACTAGATATCCATGACGACATTGGATGGGAATCTGTAGACTCCTCCGGAAAGTTAAACAAATCTTTTCAAGAAAATCTCGCCAAATTGGACCCTGAAAATAATGGAAATCCAAACTCGGCAACAGATGAAAAAGAAAAAAGCAATATGTTGGATTTTTCTTTAGACTCTGCAGAAACTCGGTGGAAACAAAAAATGCTTCGAATGGATCATAATGAACGTATTGCGCAAGTTATCTTATACCTGTTATGTTGGGGTGAAGCCAACCAAGTTCGATTTGTGCCCGAATGTCTTTGCTTTATTTACAAATGCTGTTGGGATTACTGGACATCGGACGATTTTCAAAATCTTGAGGATAAAAAGGATGGCATTTTTCTTGACGAAATTATCACTCCTCTCTACAAATTTTGCCTAAAACAAGTTTATGAGAAAAATTCTCAAGGAAACTATGTAGTGAAGGAACGCGATCACAACAAAATAGTCGGCTACGATGACATGAATCAATTGTTTTGGTTTAGAGAAGGTTTGTTAAAAATTAAAACAAAAGATGGCGTTTCTATTATGAATATTCATTGCAGTAACCGTTATTTGGAGCTCAAAAATATTGATTGGGAAAATGCTTTTCACAAGACTTACCGCGAGAATCGTACATGGTGGCACATGGGTGTCAACTTTAACCGTATTTGGATTATTCATTTGTCAACATTCTGGTTCTATACAGCTTTCAACTCTCCAACCTTGTATACCGAAGGATATGATTATATGGTAAACAACCAGCCACCAGCACACTTGAAATGGTCTATTGTTGCTCTAGGAGGAGCAGTTGGCCCTCTTATAAATATATATGCGACTTTTGGTGAATTGAAGTTTCTACCTAGAAAATATTCAGGCACAAGACCTATTTTCAACAAAATCCTTTTTTTAGTTTTGACTTTATTAATTCTTGTTGCCCCCACTGGTTATATTCTGTTTTTTACATCTCGGGAAAATCAAGATAAAATTGGACTTTTAGTTGCAGCAACCCAAATGACTCTTGCAATTCTCTCAACTTTGTTTTTTTCGTTCCAACCTTTGGCTATGATGTTTGGAAATTATATGAGTGGTGAATGTAATCGAAGATATTTAGCCACTAAATATTTTGCAGCAAACTTTCATCCCTTGAAAAAACATGACCGACTTATTTCCATTGGCCTGTGGATTGGCATTTTCGTTGCCAAATTTACAGAATCTTATTTTTTTCTAACACTTTCGCTCCGTGACCCAGTAAGAGAGCTATCAGTTGTGGATTTACAAACATGCATTGGTGACAAGTACATTGGAAACTGGCTTTGTAAAAAGCAGACTTATATCCTTTTGATTTTGATTTATATTACAGATCTCATTCTATTTTTTCTCGATACCTATTTGTGGTACATTATTTTCAATGCACTTTTTTCCGTTTTCCGATCATTTTACCTAGGCTGTTCAATATGGACTCCATGGAAAAACATTTATTCACGCATGCTCAAAAGAATATACTACAAAATTTTGTATATTCACGAGAAAAATCAAGGAAAATACAAATCAAAACACTATGTATCTCAAGTCTGGAATTCTATTATTGCCGGAATGTATTCTGAACATTTACTCCCTGCCGAAGCTGTTAACGCTCTATTGTTTAGGTATGAATTTGGTTCTGACGGGGATAGAGTACTATATGAGCCTCATTTTTTTATTTCTCAAGAAGAAGCTGCTTCCAGAACACCGTACTTTGAACCACAAACAGAAGCAGAACGGAGAATGTCCTTTTTTGCCCAATCTCTCTGTACACCTCTCTGTGAACCATGCCCAATAGATTCCATGCCAACTTTTACTGTTCTAATACCTCACTATGGGGAGAAAATCATGCTAAGTCTTCGTGAAATAATTCGCGAAGAAGACGAACATAGCAAAATCACATTGTTAGAATATCTCAAACAGTTACATCCTTCTGAGTGGGAACACTTCGTTCGTGATAGCAAAGGTATTGCTAAGCATCGTAGCGAAATTTCCAATGGTCCAACAAATGCTAAAAAAACATCTAAAAGTATTGTTACAATACTAAATGACGAAGAAGATAGTCCGTCTGCTAAGTTTAACGATCTTCCATTTTATTGTATTGGTTTCAAACAATCAACACCTGAATTTACTCTTCGTACGAGGATTTGGGCTTCCCTTCGTTCACAAACTCTATACCGAACAATATCAGGATTTATGAATTACTCAAGAGCAATTCGATTACTTTACAATGTCGAACAGTTTAGTAACATTCCAAATAAACTAAGTGTTAATCAAAAAGCTATTGAGTTTGAATTGGATCTCCAATCTCGTCGCAAGTTTCATTTGATTGCAGCTGTCCAACGCCTCTCCAGCTTTACTGCCGAAGAAAATCATTCTAAAGAGTTATTGCTCCATGCATATCCAGAAATGAAGATTGCATATTTGATAGAGGAACCTTCCCCAATGCCAGGTGAAGATCCTGTATATTATTCTGCAATCATTGACGGTAACTGCAAGCTTCTTCAAGATGGCTCTCGTAAACCCAGATTTAAGATCCGCTTATCTGGAAATCCTATTCTTGGTGACGGCAAAAGTGATAACCAAAATCATGCAATCATCTTTTACAGAGGAGAGTATATTCAACTTGTTGATGCCAACCAAGATCACTATCTTGAGGAATGCATCAAGATTCGCAGTGTTCTGGCTGAGTTTGAGGAAATGAAGCCTCCTAAACATCCTTATGGAACACCGACTGGTCCTCCCAAAGAGACAGGTGCCCGTTTAAGGGCTGAGCCCCGTGCTCCGGTTGCCATTATTGGTGCCCGCGAGTATATTTTTTCCGAAAACACTGGTGTTTTGGGTGATGTTGCTGCTGGTAAAGAACAAACTTTTGGCACCTTGTTTGCGCGAACTCTTGCCAAAATTGGAGGCAAATTGCATTATGGCCATCCAGATTTTTTAAATGGTATCTTCATGACCACTAGAGGCGGAGTTTCAAAAGCACAAAAAGGACTCCATCTCAATGAGGATATTTATGCCGGAATGAATGCCGTGATGCGTGGAGGACAGATCAAGCATTGTGAATACATGCAGTGTGGCAAAGGCCGTGATTTGGGTTTCAACTCCATTTTGAACTTTACCACAAAGATTGGGGCAGGTATGGGGGAGCAAATGCTTTCAAGAGAATACTTTTATTTGGGGACTCATCTTCCACTAGATAGGTTTCTGTCTTTCTATTATGCGCACCCAGGCTTCCATATCAACAATATGTTTATCAGTATTTCTTTAAACTTGTTTCTCTATGTTTGCTTGAACTTGTCGGTTTTGATTCGAGAGTCCATTGTTTGTGATTATGATAGACATGCCCCAATTACAAATTTGCACCGACCACTGGGATGCAACAATCTTATCCCCGTTTTGGAGTGGCTTGAGCGCTGTGTTTTATCTATTTTTGTTGTCTTTTTTATGTCTTTTTTCCCGTTGTTTGTTCAAGAAATGACTGAGCGTGGCGTATGGCGATCAATAACTCGCCTAAGTAGACATTTTGCGTCTCTTTCTCCTCTCTTTGAAGTTTTTGTTTGTCAAATCTACGCACAATCTCTAGTTCACGATTTGGCTATCGGAGGTGCCCGTTATATTTCCACAGGTAGAGGGTTTGCTACAACAAGAGTTCCCTTTAGCTCACTTTACATGCGGTTTGCCAAACAGTCTTTATACTTTGGAGCAGTGTCTTTGCTTGTCTTGACCTTTACGAGCTTGGTGATGTGGAGAGCATGTTTGCTGTGGTTTTGGATAACCTCTTTTGCCTTGACTTTTGCTCCTTTTCTTTATAATCCTCATCAATTTTCGTTCTGTGAGTTTTTTCTTGATTACAAGGAATATCTCAAGTGGTTGTGCAGGGGAAACACACATTGGAACTCCAATTCTTGGATCAGTTACACACGAAGAATTAGAACATCTGTCACTGGCTATAAAAAGGTCACACTTGGCGATCCTTCTGAGCAAGACTCTAAAGGCGTCAAAAGACCTCGTTTTTTTAATGTCTTTGTTGCCGATGTTATTGGACCCCTCTTGTCTATGATATTTACAGTAGTTCCTTATTTGTTTTCCAATGCCCAAAACGATATTCGTGGCGTCCGAGCCACAAACTCTTTACTAAGATTGGGAATCTGTGCATTTGGGCCTATTGCAGTCAACGCAGTTGTTTTACTGATTCAAGTCGTGATGTCTTGTTCCATTTGCCAGTTATTCATGCTCTGTTCCACAAAGTCCTCTGGCAAAATCGCTAGTATCACTCATTTTATTTCAGTTTTTGTGCATCTTGCATTTTTCAATGTGATGCTTTTTACGGAAAATTGGGACTTTTCGCGAGCTCTTTTGGGAACTATTGCCTGTATGAATATCCAGCTCTTTCTATTCAAGATCCTTGAGGTATTAATTCTTACTAGGGAATTGCCACATGACCACGCAAACCAGGTCTGGTGGTCGGGTAAATGGTTCACAGCAAAACTCGGGTGGCGCACTCTAACTCAACCTTGCCGTGAATTTTTCTGCAAACTCATTGAATGTTCCTATTTTTCAATGGATTGTTCACTGGGTCATTTCATTCTGTTTCTCCAAATGCCAATTATTATTCTCCCTTATATCGACAGATGGCACACTCTAATGCTATTCTGGCTGCTCCCTAGTCAGCAGATTAGACGCCCAGTATTTTCAACAAAGCAAAAGAAATTGAGAAAAAGGGCAGTTTGGAAGTACGCGTTTTTGTATATTACAGTTTTCCTTCTGTATTTGTTATTACTAATAGGGCCCTTCATAGCTCATCAGTTTATACCTGTTGATTTGGAGAAAATGTGCAACTCAATTATACCGGGAATTGTACAGCCTCGACCTCCGGCGTATGTTTCATTAGGTGTCAAACATGGAAATTAGTATAATATCTAGAATAAAATGAAATAAAAAAAAGTTTTTTTTAATGTTATTATAGAAAGTTGACTGTACACGATAATAGAAAAAAAAAAAAAATCAGTTCAAGATAAGTAAATTTCAGTTCAAATTGAAGTTTTGGTTTGTAAAAAAAAACAAAAAATCTTAAATATGCATTGTTGTAATATCTAAGTTGTTCCGCTGATTACCTTGTTTATTTGTATCACAATGATTGGATAGTCAAATTTTATTTTATTTTATTTTATTTTTATAAACCTCCATTAATTTTGCATTTTCTCACCACTTAATATTTTTTGCCCCAATTTTTATATATTATTTTTACATATTACAACAAAATTAAACACTCGGAACAAAGCTGCACATTTTCTTGTCGTTAAGACAGTTAACTTTTTTTATGTTTACAAAGATACAAACAAAAAACAACATCATATATATTACTACTACTACTACTACTACAACATGCGGCAGCTAAAAAGATACACCGTAATGACACCGAGATCGGTCTTATCCAGCATCTCCAAAACAGCAAACACTCAACTTTTTTTACCACACACATCAAACCATAGACTGCAGCGGAACTCTAGTCGGGATCAGAGCTGTGGATTCCATACTTCTCACGCAAATCATAAGGAAAACAAATATCTATTCTACGATCGTATGTATAACTCCGCTGATTCCATTTTCATTTTTATTACGCCATCATTACTAATCTTTTTTTTTCAAACTTTTAGTTGCTTCAAAACAACCCATTAATGTATTTGATCCTTCAACTATATCGTTCACTTACACTGACCTTTCGCCTCTTGAGCGTGCAAGTAAGTATATTTTTCCTTATATTATAATGTCAGCCGTCCTATGAAAAACACAAAAAGCATAAATCTAACTCTATACTTTTCAACTTTCAATTTTACAGATCTTGTTTTTGGAGTACGGGGGTCGCGCGATGCTTCCCGAAAGTCTGCAGACCTTCAATCGAGAGTGATAGCGGGCGTCAAAGTCCCCGGCCGCCCTGAGCAGCCCACAAACTGCTGCATGTCTGGGTGTGTGGACTGCGTTTGGGAGATGTACAAGGACGACATTCGCGAATGGAAGGCCAAGAAGAACGAGGCCCGCCAGGCACTCTTCAAGCGACTGGATCTTCCTTGGCCAGAAGACCTTTTAGGTCCGGAGCCGGAGGCCCGCAAGACAGCTGACCCAGAAAAAATGAGAGAGGCAATGAAGAAACATCTCGAGTCGGTAGACGATTTCAGTGAGCTTGACGTCAGTGTTAAACAATTTTTGAAAATTGAAGACATTATTAGACAAAAGAGAAGAGCTGAAAAGTTGGCGGCCATGGCTGCTAGTGGAATATCACCTAAAAATGATACAAGTTCTACTAGAGCATCTGCTTAGAGAGAAACTAAACAATTAATAAATAGTCTCAAGATTTTGCTCAGCAGACTATTAAATAATAATTATTCTATTATAAAAATTTCATAAATATGTATTATAATATATATTCTTAACATTTTTTAAAAGAGGGGGGAAAAACATGTTCTTCTCACTATTACTACTTCCTTTTACTTCTACTTTTGATTGTTATTTCCTGTATTTGTAGAGTTTCTGTTTATCAGAGGACTGGTAAATGATGATTTTGGATTGCCAACAAACCGTTTTACATTGCTATTTCTTGGATAAGTTGAAGGCCGTGTGACCTTCATAGTACCTGGTGTACTATTGGATCTGGCAAGATCATGTAATGGTAAAGATAATGTGGAAGATGTTGAGAGTGCGTCTGGCATAGACAAGGTACCTGATTCTGCCAAAACTTCTCTTGCAAATGGAGATATTGAATTTGAAATGGCACGCTGCCCAGGACCATATCTAGCTTTAGCCAAAGTTGAAGAGTTTTTTAAACTTGAGTTTGGAACCACTGAGTTGGAAGATTTGTTGGAATTAGTAGGAGTTGAAAGTTCACTATTACTAGAATTGGCGTTGCTACTACTTCCTTGATTCTCAAATTCATGTTTGGATTGGCTTTGACTATTGCTGAAACTGTTTGGGAGCTGTGAGTCTAAACCAGATTCAAAGTTGTCAGTTTCTTGAGTATTATTTTCTAAAGGAAAGATATTGTACAAGTCGATTGCATCTGCTGGCAGTGTGTAAGCCCATGAATGCTCGTCAATAAGATTAAGAAAAGCAGTCATTGCCGGATGTGAATCAAGAGTAGTTCTAGAGCCAACAATGATAAGTTTGGACTTGGCCCTTGTGAAAGCAACATTTAACCTTCGCCAGTCTTTCAACAAATCCCCAATTTGGTTCTTGTCATTGGATCTAACAAGAGAAATTATAACACAATCTTTATCACGGCCTTGGAATCGATCTGCGGTAAGTTGTTCAACACCCTTACGGTTTTTGAGGAGCCTGTTCAACAGTTTAAGTTGACTTCTATAGACAGAAATAACACCTAAGCTAGGCTCTGAAACACCACTACTGCACATTGCTTCAACAATAATGCGAACAATATTGGCTTCGGTTTCATTGAAAACGCGCTCATCCACATTTCGTTCTCTTGCTGTCGCAATTTGATCAGTATTCAGAAAAATTACTTTGTTTTTAGGAGAAAGTACTATTTCAAGCCAATCGTGTTCTATTGGAATGAACTTGCGTTTCCAGGATTCAATCGCTTCCTTGTTAGGAATATTAAGCGATCGATCACTTATTTCTTTCGTACCACATTTCAGCTTCCCTTCGTAGATGAGCTTGTTGGAAAGAACCATAATATCTTCGCACATACGATATTGGTGTTCTAAGTTTACTATTGATTGTGGCCATTTGTCATTTAGAATTTTAAACAGACTTTCATCAAGACCACCTTGCAAAGCATTAGAACTCTTTACTAGAGGAGAAAGTTGAAAATGATCTCCGACAAGAACAAACTTTTCTGCCAGCATCAAGGGTCCCAGACAAGTGGGAAGAGTTACTTGAGATGCTTCGTCAACTATACAATAGTCAAACTGCCGTTGAGAAAGCAGCCAATGCGTGATTCCAAGACATGTTACACCTACAATTGGGGGTTTCATATAAATCTTTTCCACTTCTTCCTTGTTTGTAACTTGTTTGTTGCTACTACCAACTAAAAACTTGCGAGCCTCTGGGTGAATTGATAAATGCCAACCAAGTCGTAAAATATTAGAAGGATCTGTATTCAGTTTGAGAAGGATATTGTCCACAGCGGAGTGAGTATAGGAGGTCAAGAGTACAGTCTTTCCAAGGCTTACAAGGGTTTCGACAAGAGCTGCAATTGTTGTTGTTTTCCCTGTTCCTGGCATGCCCAAAATCAACGTAAAATCTTTGGCAGACAAAACTTGGTTAATTGCATTTTGTTGATCAGGGTTTAGTTTCCTAGGGTTATCAGAGATTCCGGGAATTATGCAATTAGGCTGTTTGAAAAGAAATTTAGGGGAATAATCATGCAAAAGAATATTTCGAAGTTTTGTTCCATTTGGTGAATCAGAAGAAACAAGAGTAATAATGTTGCGTCTCGCTAAAGATAAAGAAGGCATGAACTGATCATAGTCAATTCTAAGAGTAACATCATGTTCTTTGATGTTTTGAGAGTTCTTGAAGCTCCGGTGCTTCAACAGATGATTTCTAATAAGAAGCATTAGGTCTTTGGGTGTGTCAATATACAGGTACTTTCTTCGAATGGCAGTTACTGTGCCTTTACACAATACAATGTTTGTTTTTTCTTCAGATATTAAAACAGTTTCACCAACTGAAATGTAAGAGTCCTCAAAAAAAAACGGACCGTCAACTTCAAAATTAGCTCTTTCTAGTTTATACCGTCTTCGAGAATGTTTTTCAGAATATGAGATATCAGCCTGGTCATTAAAATTAGAGAGCTTTAGTCTGGCAAAGCATCTACCTAAATTTTCTCGTTCTTTGCTTGTCATTGTCCATAGCTCCTTTGTGAATCCGGAATATTCGCGTTCTTCAAGAGATAATAAATTGATCCATTTTTTGAAAAACCTTTTCTCAACTTCCCCAATGTTTTTTATGGCTTCTTGATAAATATCTTTTAACTCTGCCCCTACATCGTGTTTGCTTCCACCTTCGGTAATATTGTTGTAGATGGCACAAGAGTCAAAAAACTCACAATAGGAACATAAAACTTTATCAGAAACCATTGGAGGTAGTGATTGAGCCTTGTCTCTCAAAGCAACGGCAATTTCATTGCGCTTAATTAGTAACCCTTTGAGGTGACTTGCGGTAGGCTCTACAGGAACTGTTGAGCCATCTTCGGAATAAACGAGAAGTCCGTATTTCAATCCTTCACTAAATCCATATTTTTCTGCCAAAAGAAGGGTGTATAATTTTGTTTGACCTTGGTGGCTGATAGAATCATATTGGGTTTTGGAAGTTTTGATTTCAATAGGAACCAGTTCAGGCTCATAATTATTGTTAAGCGAATTTTGAGGAAGAATAACTGCTTTACAGGATACATCGATTTTCCCGTTAAGACCATATGTAGGTATCTTGACATCTTCTTCAATCTCATTAATTTCTGTAATGCCAACTTTAAATTTCTGAGCAATCGATAGTTGACCATTATTATTGTTTGGAGCTTTATTTTTAGCAAGAAATTCTGGTGATTTTAAATATTTTCCAGCCCATTCACGAATTTTGGAAAGTTTGGAAAGAATGTAGGCTACTGCTTCCTGCTGCGAAATGTTCATGAGAACAAAATCTTCGAGGCTTTCATTAACCAGGCGAATAGCATTCCTATGCATAAATTTTGGTGAAAAGTCATACTCTGCTAAAGACTGCTGGAAAATAATATGAATGAGGGTACCGTATATAAGGGGTTCTGTGCTAGGCCCGTCTAAAGGACGGACCAAGCTCTTTAGCACAACCTTACGTGTGCATTTGACAGATTCTGTCACAGATGTACAGGATACCAAAGTATCTGGACAAATTATCAGATAATTACTTTTGCTGTCAATTATGAACGTGGAATCAGCTACTAAAGTGTTATTTTTATCACGATCTGATGATGCTGTATGTATGCTTGACAAGACTACGTGAACAATGTCATCTACACTTGGAATGCAATCAATCCAGTCATCTCTCAAAATAATTGAGACAGGCGTTTTGTTCTGGCCAACTGCTTTCATATACACTTCCGTTTTTGTGATTTCCCGGCCTCGAGCATTTTTGGTCAAGTAATCGCGGATTTGCACATGCGTAACTGCAAGTCTATGCATTCTCGGATTTTGAATGAGACATTTGATATCAAACTCGGTAGGTGCTGTTACTGTAGTTGACATTCTGCTTCTTGAAGTCGGGAGGGTCCTGAAATCAATAGGCTCGTTTTGAATTGTCAATATTGAAGCATTTTTCTGTAAAGACTCTGACTTGTTAAAACTGTCAATTGGGGTTGTTGTAGATAATGTGCTTTGTTCAATTGTAGCTGCAGCCGAGCGTGTAGCCTTTTGCTGCTGCATTGAAACTTGTACATCTTTGTTAGCATTTTTGGAGTTGTTCAAATCTGACAGCCCCATAATAATACTTTTATCAGCCTTTTCTGAAAGCCAGTCTTCATCCCAATCATCGTCAAGCTCAAGATCTAAATCAGCACTAAAGCTGCCCAATAAAGGAGTAGATACGCTAGTTGTAGCTTGTTTTGATGTGTCTGAAGTTGATGTTCTAGCAACCATTTGTTCAATTCCAACACCAATGTGTTGGGGGCTTTTGGAATTTGGTGTAGTAGCTGATCTAGCTGCAACGTTCCTGGTTTTATCTTGAGCAAAAAAAGATCCAATTACGGTATTGTCAACCGTAGAAGTATTTGCAGATAATTGTGATGCTCGAGACAGAGTGCTTGCAGCAACAAGTGTTCTCTTATGTGGCTGAGAAGATGCCGAAGATGATGAGTTTAGTGCGATATCTTCGATGTCATTGATTTTTGATGGTATACATGAGTTTGAGCTTTGCATTTGAACTTCATTAACTTGCTTGAAACTAACGACATTTTCTAAAGGTTTACAGTCGGTTATCTTAATGTGTGGCTTATGGATTTGAAAATCTTCGGAAGATTGATTCTTTATTGCAGATTCTCCTATCATAGAGTTTGAACCTGATCTAATACCATTGAGTTCATTAAATGCTTCTTCTAAGAGTTCTACAGGAACATCATCTGAACTAGGAAGTGAAAAATTGCTATTATTAATTGGAGAAGATGAATCCAAAAGAATTGGTGACTCTTCAGTGCCCTTTTTATTTGCAATCGGCTGAATCGGAGGTAAGGGAGTTTCTGGGATCGCCATAGGCTTTGAGTTAGTTGTATCATGATATTCTATAACTTTATTGTTAGTATAACCATTAACACCATTTTCATTAAAGTCTTTGTATACTGGTGACGACACTAAAGGAAGTGAACCGTTAAAAAATGAGTCCTCTTCCTCAATTTCATCTTGAGATTTTGCTACTCTTAAATTTTCAGAATTTATTCCTAATCCAGTTACTGATTTCCCTTTGTTTTTTAATGTTGGAGTCACAGACTTTGATTTATTTTGTCTATCGCTGGAAGTTTGGTTTTGTGGATTTGTAGTATTGGATTTGTCTCCTGATTCATGACCTTGCTTGCTATAACCTTCTTTGCTAGTATCCATTTCGTCATAGTTTTCAATATTCGAGCCATTTGCTTGAGCTGGTCCATCATCATAATCGTTATATTGTAAGCAATCTACCAGAGATTTCAGTTTTTCACTTTTTTCAGATATGCAATGACTTTTTGGAGTGGAAAATGTGCGTAAGTGAGGGCTATCATTATAATCCAATAATCCAGTAGTGAAATTTGTTTTTCTTCTTTTTGGGTTGACAGGTGATCTAGGAGAGGAATCATGAAGTGGACGACTTGGACCTAGTGAACCAGCTTCTTGCTCATTTATCTGAACTGATAAAGAGGAAACTGTCACAGGACGAGTTGAAAGCTTCAAAGACCTTTTTATTGATTCAGGAGACATTAATTGATTATGATGATTTGGAAGCATAATGTTTTTGGCTTTATTATTGTTGATGTATTTTACGGCTCCATTGTGTAAGTTATAACTTGTAGATGATGTAGAGTCAAATGAAATATCAGACCTATAAGGTCTAGCTTTAATTAGATTATTTACCATGCTAGTATGGGTTTTTTGGTCATCTGATACAGTAATAGGTTTTTGTGATATAGAGTTAAATGGAAGCTTGTTGAGTGAACTTTTTGTCAATTTTTTGTGATTTGTATTGCTATAATAAATGGAATCAAGTACTTCTCCAGGGTCAGAAAGGTATTCGTTTTCGCGGTCATCAAAATCAACTTCTATATCGGACGAATTGTCGGGTGGCATCCTGTGAATTGAAAAGTCGTTGCTATTTTGACTGCCAGATGGAATGGAGTTGAAATAGTTGAGTTTGTCAGGAGAACTACCTCCTTCGAAAGGAGAGGAGTTTGTATTCCATCCTATTACAGGTTTTTTTGGAGTAGCTAGAAGTAACTCTTCAATGTTTGTATTTCGATTGCTTTTTTGCAAATTTTGGCTCTCTTCGTCGGTTGTCTTTGAGTTTAATGGGATTTTAAAAGTTTCTGATTTTGATGGGTCCACAAAGCTTGTAGATCCTTCAAGATTCTTCCGAATATTTATAGCTCTTGATTCTAAATGAGAACTATAGTTATTCTCATCATCATCCTGCACATTGACACTTATAGATGTTTCTTTTTTTAGATATGCCGTAAGTTTGTTTGCTAAGTTAGTTGTGGCGGTCTGTTGTGGCAGTACCGGCGCGTAACTTGATGATATATCAGCAGCACCACTTTGGCCCTTAAAATTAGGTTTTGATAAATCTGATATTGATTTGACTTCTTTAATATGGGGTTCTACTATTTGGCTCTTAGGTTTTTGTATTCTAGGTATAGCAGCTGATGTAGACGCGTTTGTCAATTTGTTGATCGGCAAGGTTGTTTGATGTGTAAGGGTATTTGAAGTGCTTGTAGATGTCCGTGGTCGAATTTTCATTCGCTTTATTTTTTTATGTTTGACCTGTTGGTCATTTTCCCCGTCTTTCATTTCTTTATTCGTCTTGATGAAGAAAAGTATACTTAGTATCTCTTGTCTTTGCTCAACGACAAATGAATATATGAAGTCATTTGGATTTGAAAATAACAATAAAAAAGTGTTCTATTTGGACATTTGTTAGTAAATATGTAGAATTAAAATCAGAGATTTTTATTTTCCTTAACTTACATAAGATTCCTGTGAAAAAATATATGATAAAAGTGATTTTTCTTGGATTTTTAGATGAGTATTGATCGTAATAGTAATACTGGTTTACTTCATTTATTTATTTATTTTTATTTTTATTTATTTTTTGGTGGTGTAAATTTTTTTCCTAGATCAGTTCTGGTGTATTATTCGTGTATCTAGTACACTTTATATTACAATTTGGCAATGAAACAATTAAACAATTACTAAATAAACAACACTTCATTCTATGCTCTATATATGATGACTAGTACGACCACAAAAAATCTATACCAGTTTATGTCATATATCCACATACAAAAGGTTTACAAAATAAAAATAGTACACATAAAAGAGTTCGTTTGATACAGATACAATGGTTTGTTGGAAATTCAAAAATAGTTCAATCAAGCAGTTGCAGATGCGGTCGTAGAAGAGTTTGTAGAAGAGTCATTATCGTCCATTTTTTTAACACCTTCAGCACGGCACATCGGACATGTGTTTCTTCCTGTTGTTAACCATTGATCAATGCATTCCTTATGGAATGCATGACTACAATTTTGTAATTTTCTACACTGATCACCATTCTCGTAATCAGTTAAACAAATCAAGCATCGTTCGTGAATTTCCTTTTCATCAGTATTGGAGCCAGTATCCTTCGAAACAACTTTTTCCTCAACATAGGTAAAAATACCACCGGATTGTTCAATTTCTTGAGCTGTAGCAACTGGAGGTTTGACTTGACCCATAAAAGCACCCAAATCAAGCAAGTCTTCATAAGTAGGATTTCCAGATAATATAGATGGTCGCAACAAAATAGGATGATTTGAAGGATATGCACCTCCAGCAACATAAACCACCCAGTACTGTCTACTTGGTGCTGATTGCTCCTCAGACTCTGTACCTCTTTCAGTGTCTCTTGTTTCGGTGTTAGTTTCGCTGGCAGTAGAGTTTGATCTACGACGTCTGAATCTTCGCCACTCATTTTGCATATTAAAAGGATCGGAAGGTTGGGATGGCTCGTTAGTTGCTGTTGCGTTATCGCCAAAAAGACTGGCGCCCTCTCCATCAGAGTTTTGATCGGCAGATTGGACACTGACAATCAAAACAGGAACCATGCTTACACCCTCTTCGTTAGATTCTCCAGATCCAAATCTAAAGACCCTTACATAGTTTGTTTCTCTTCTGTTATTTGAATTGTTAGTTTGGTTTTGAATTGAATTAGAGAGTTGAGCAGCTAGTAAACCAGTTCTGAGCTCTGTCAAAAACTGATCAAATGAAGATTCCTCTCTATTTTCGCCAGTTTCACCAGAAGTAGAATTTGTGCCATTTCGTTCAACATTTGCTGGAGTTGATGAAAACAAAGAAGAACCGGAACTAATGGTGTTGCTATTGGAAAGTCTTGAAGTATCGCTTTCAGAAGTATTTGAATCCCTTCGTCTCGAATATCTGGCATCGGACATTAATGATGAAGCAGTTGCGGTAGCAGCAATAGCCAGAATACGGGTGATTATGGAGGCTTGATTTTCCATAGAAAGGTCTCTATTAACAGGATTAGATCCTGATCTAGAAGAACGAGTTTCTGTGTTGCTAGAGAGAGAAGAGTTTGAAGAGCCAAACAAGTCGCTGAGATTTCTTCTTCTTTGGCGAGCAGAATCTGAAGCATTATCATTTCTCAAAAGAGACGAAAACGGCGATCCTAAATCTTCTGTTGAAGCATCAGAAGTATTACTTCGGGTTCGGCTTGAAGGAGGATTTGCAGTATCAGACGCATCTGGTTCACTGGCTATTGGAGCCAGTGATGAGAGTGTGGAAACATTTGATGTAAGAGATGAAAGTGATGAGGACGAATAAGTAGGGAAAAATCTCGACTGCATTGGAGAAGCCTGAGAATTGTGGGGTCTGATGAAGGGTAGTATGCTAGAGTCATTTTCAGAAGCGGAATTATTTTCGTCACCCCTAAAGTTTAGCAGGTTTCGAAGTCTGCTTGTTGCGGGATTTGAGGAATGATTAGTATTTCTATTGGTGGCTGTAATATTCTCATTGTTGTTAGTGTTGCTGTCATCGGAAGCAAGTGTAGATGTTGAGGGGGAAGCAAACAAATTATTCCAAATTGAGCTTGTTGAAGTTGATGCAGATGCAGAGATTGGGCTTATTTCACCAGAAGAAAAGCCTTGAAAGTTTGAAGTGGAAGTTGTTGTGGAAGAAGCTGGTGCAGATGACGAAGGTGTGGCGTTTGTATTGCTGGATGAGGAATCTTGTGATTGTGATGATGTTGGCTGATATCTTGAAAACAATGCAGAATATAGAGCAGCCCCGCTGTTGTTAGTAGATTCTGATGCAGGAGAATTTGAATTTTGTCTAGTAGGGATATTAGTATCTGATGATGTCAAATGTGACGAGGATCCACTGGTATTTGTTGTATTACCATCAGAATGATTGGAACTACTGCTATTGTTGTTGCTGTTACTGTTACCACCAAGGATGGAGCGTACCTGGGACAATCGAGATCGTATTCCAGAAGTAGGATAAAATCTTGACCGGCGTTTTGCAGTACCGTTAGTTGATGAGTAATCGGAGGAGCTGGTTCTCCTTCTTCTTCTTGATAAATAGGCAGAAGAATCTGTGGCAGAAGATGTAATATTTGAAGAAATGCTACCCTCCAGTATTGGGGGAGTTGAAGTAGAGGATGGCTCAGTATTTGTAGAGCTGTTATTAGAGGATGGGAGTCTGTGGCGAATACTATTTAAAAAGGATCTTGTTCGATTCATTGAAGATGATGTCCTAGCTGTTGCTATAGAAGAAGAAGACGTTGTTGATTCTGCGAGTGACGTGGCGCTACATTCGGTGGTGGAGGAAGTTGTAGAATTATTTGTTGAAGATAAGGATGAAATAGATGAAATAGAGCGATGTGACATACTATCCGCATTTTGTGGAACAGTAATTCCAGAGGATGAAGATGACATATGAATAGAACTGGGTGTTGGAGAAGGTAGGACAAAAGTCAGAGGAGGTTGAGGTGTGAATATGGAACGGCTCGGATATGGATTATTGAAGGTTGAGTCTGAATCTTCATTCGCTCTATTAGTAGATGAGTTGTTTGATGAGTTACTTGGAGACATGATAAATCTGTCAGGAGAGGGGATATAAGTTATAAGATAGATAATAAAATGGAAGAACTTAGTTCAATATGCTGAGGTGTAATCTAGTATATATACACTGGACGATGAAAAGATATGATAAAGCAAATATATAAATTGTATAATAATGATAAAGATGTGTGATTAATAAAGCGGTGGTGGTGTATAAAAAAATAAAAATAAAAAAAAAAAAAAAAGGAAAGAAAAGAATAACGGAAGAAAAAAAAATGATTGGGTTTTTATTCTATTTTTGTAACAAGAGCAAATCAAACGCTGAGCGTGTGGCTAGCGTTTTTATACTATCTATGTATTACCACCACTTTCCAAAATAATTAAAATCTTCTTGTATTGTGTCGTCTTCAATTGTAATCAATCAATGTAACCAGATTTTGTCCATAAACTTCATAGTTTTGGATATCCCCTTCTAGCCTCTTCTGTAATTCTGCATGACTCTTTTTTTACATGTTGCTCCTTTGAAGGTCATTTGCCACTTTTCTTGCAATTTGGAATGTTCTGGCGTGAAACCTAATCGCCCACCATACAGCTACGATGTGTGATGATGATAGTGTTTATATTACAACTCTTGTAATAAGTATGTAACTGTTCGATATAAGTGTCAAGTCTGAGTTTAACGATGTTATGTAATGATGATCTAATTGTTAATAATCAGGACTTCTATTGTTGGCATCTACTTTTCTGCTGCACTACATATCCCAATCGTTTATGATTGATTTCATCAAATTATGGTAACTACGCTTCATCATCTTTAGAATTTTACTGGATATATTTTGCAACATTTATATTTAAACACTCCCTATTCTCTATCCCTCTTTGTCTATTCGTTTTTTTAACAATTCTTTCTTATCACGTTATTATTAATTAATATAAAAAACGTATTAAAACAAAGAAGAAAAAAAAAAAAGCAAAAAACGACATCGTTAAGCCATACTCTCTTTTTTCATCCTTTTTTTTTTTTAAACTTTAGTGTTTTGTTTTTTTCAAAAATAAAAAACTTACAACTAAAAATTTTTGAATAGTAATAAAAATAATGTCAAATCAGACAAATTCAACAGCCGTTAATAACATAGAACCAAAACCATGTCAGTACAAACTTGGTAAAATTCTTGGAAGAGGGACTTATTCGGTCGTTCGAGAAGCTGTACATATAGAAACTGGGAAGTATGTTATTGTCTTTTTTTTTTTTTTTTTTTTTTTTTTTTTTTTTTTTTTTTTTTTTTTTTTTTAATTGTAATTTTGAAAACTAATTTATATTCTTACTTTTTTAGATTTTTCGCAGCAAAAATTATCAGTAAAAAGTTAATGAGAGGGCGAGAGCATTTGGTAAAAAACGAAATCGTTGTACTAAAAAGAGTATCGCAAGGTCACAATAACATTTTAACCTTGGTAGATTATTTTGAAAGTCTCAACAACCTGTACCTTATAACCGATATTGCATTAGGAGACGAGCTGTTTGATCGTATCTACAAAAAAGGATCATTTTATGAATCAGATGCAAGTTCAATTATTAGATCAATAGTGTCTGGTGTAGCATATTTACATTCCCATGGTATTGTTCATCGCGATTTGAAGCCAGAAAACCTGTTGTTTCGAACGATGGATGAAGACTCAGACTTATTGATTGCAGACTTTGGATTATCAAGGATCATTGACGAGGAACAATTTAGAATTTTGACTACCACCTGCGGTACTCCAGCGTATATGGCACCTGAAATTTTTAAAAAAACCGGACATGGAAAGCCAGTTGATGTTTGGGCTATTGGGGTTATCACCTACTTTTTGCTATGCGGATATACACCATTTGATCGAGACACCAGCGCAGAAGAAATGCAAGCTATAATCAACGCGGATTACTCGTTTGAGCCAGAACAATACTGGGAGGATGTGTCTGAAGAAGCCAAGGATTTTATTAGAAAGTGTTTACAGGTAGACGTTTCTGCAAGAATGACTGCTGAAGAGTGTATGAAACACGAGTTTTTAAACAAAAAAAGATTTCAAAAAAAGGGGGATGGCTTAGAAACAGTAGTTGAAAGAAATGGAGATTTATCGGCAACCAAAAGCGAAAAAAACCTGAACGGAGTAAGCCATGTTAATAATGAAGCCAACAACGGAAACAGTACTAGTGGTGACGAGGAACGGATTTTACAAGGAGAAGAATTGGTAGATAAACCAGAAAAAAAAGAAACTGATTTGTTACCAACAGTAAAGAGTAACTTAAACCTACGCAGACTTACTAATCCAACTGGAAGCATGGAAATTCCTAATACACGTAGTAAGACGTTGATAACAAATACTACTCTAACTGAAGGACAAGTCATGAATGGAGCCTACTGTTTGAGCCCACAAATCTTTGCATCTTTATTCAAGTAGGCAGTACGTCACTGTTGCAAAAAGATAAAAATAATAAACAATAAAAAGCGGATATATAAAAATGAGCTTTCTTGCTTTGATTGAATATTTTGTATAAATTACATTTGGAGATTGCTCTCGTCATATAGCAAATAGCAAATAGCAAGCTCATGAATACATTTACATCAAGTGGTTGGAAAGAAGTTGTATAATTTCATATGTTAATAAAAAAACACAAACCAGGCTACAGATGTCCTTATAATATTAGCACAATAGCAGAATTATTATTCCGAAAAAAGACATGTAAGTCAGTGCTTAGTACAAAAGACTAGTGATGTTTGTGGTAAATTAAGGAAAAAATACAATATACCTATAGAAGGTTGCTATAGATTTTTCTAAGATTTTTTTAAATTTTGTTATGGGTTATCACATAACCTAGTGGTGCCGGTAAACTTTGTAAAAAATATGTCTATAATGTAATTTTATGTCAAGGTTCGTATATGTGGTACATTAGTCTTTTTAATACTGCACCTCTCTCGATGTAAAACCTTTCTTAGTACGAATGCATAGAATTGTAGTAATTTTACTACATTTAGACACATACCAGCAAGGAAAACAAAAAACAAAATAAATACAATATAATTCGTATTATATAAATACTACACTCTTCCCACTCAATTTCTTTTGGATCTCTAACTTTTTTTTTCATTTCTTTTTTATTTTTTTTATCTTTTTTTTTTTCACCACGGTTGATGGTTGAACTTTTTTTTCTTACCCTAAATGAGTTCAGAAACACCTTCTACCCAGTTGCCCAAGGCACCTTCTACAACTACACCTCGACCGCAAAGAACATCTAGAGCATGTGAAGGTTGTAGACGACGAAAAATAAAGGTAAATATTAATTTTCATCAAATGACAGTTTGTTTGAACTTTAAAACTAACAATATAAAAAGTGCTCTGGTGGTACTATTTGTGAAGGCTGTATTCGATTTAAAGAAATTTGCGTTTATAGAAAACACTATCGAGCCCAAAAGGGCTATCCCATTAAAATGTAAGTGTAAAAAAAACAAGTGTGAAAAATAAGGATTTTGATTTTTTTTTCTTTTGCTATCTATAATATTTGTCATTGTTACTGCTTGTTTTATTTATTATATCCAGTAGAATGGTAATTAATCTCGTCGACATCCTTATATTTTTAAAATGAAACTTTAATAACTGACTGGCTTTATTTATAGTATCAATAATCCTACAAAAAAAGTGAAACGCAGAAAGAACCAATTAGAGAAGCCACCAGGCGATCCATTCGGCCAAAAGTCTTCACCAACAATCTCTGATCAACCTTCTATCCACAACTTTCAACTAAGTCATGAAACCAATGGAGTTGATGAGTCCAGTACTCAGCCGAGTATACATCATCGGCAAACTACCAGTATTCATATTAATAATCCAATTGTATTCACTACTCCCATGCTAATCAACAGTCACAATGCATCAAACAACGGGCCACCTTTAATAGCTCCTGTAGATTCAACAAACATTGGATACAACAACATTATGTCTTCTTCATCAACCTCATCAACAGCATGCTCAGTAAGTCCTTTGACTTCTGACACTTCGAATCAAATATCTATAAATCCACATCCAGCAGAACCTCTGTTAGCTGCGTCTATGGATCCCCCTCAATTATCAAATTTCCATCATGGCAATTTACAAAGTTCTCATGTAAATTTTCAACTACAGCAGCAACTTCCACCTATTAATGTTAATAACATCCATCCGAATTTGAATTTCAACTACCCGCAGTATGATTCTAAAATTTCCGTAGCCTCTGGCTTCAAAACTCTGCCTCCTCCTTCAATTAAAAACTATACTCATCATTTACACCAAGCTCCACCTACTCGAACTAGCAGCAGTAACCAGCATATATATTTTTCACCTCAGGATTCATCTTCCCAAAGCGTTATATCAGGTTCTCATCCTATAACACAATCATTACCATATTCTTCACAGTTTCCGTCATCACTTCCAGCAACAAATACTAATACTACCACTTCTGGTTGCTTTAATATCAAGAGCATTCTTAATGATGACGAAAAACAACCGCCAACAATGCCAAAAATTCAATATGCTCCAACTTCGAATCCAATCAAGAAAATTGCAAGATATCTTACTCCAATTATCACAATTGTGTTAGATAAACTCTCTGGTTTGCCAGAAGCTGAAAACCTTAAGGTTTTGCTTGCTCAATCTGAAGAATATCTGGCTTATGAATTGGAAATGGAAAAAAAGCAGGATCTTACAGATCCACTTGAATCTCCAATAAACCTTTCTGGTGCAAACCTTACTGAAGAACAGGTGTTGCAGTGTCTTAGCTGTTATTTCTTAGCATATCAATCGGTATATCCTATGTTAGAACCATCTTATTGGTACAGGCTTGCTAAAAAGGTTTGGAGGAATATGGAATATGGAAACACAGATGTTTTGGGTCTTCCACTTAATCAAAATCTTTCTGAAAAAGCCAGAGCCAAGCAAGAAATTGAAATTGCAATAATTTATGCTCTTGTAGCACTAGGCTCTCAAGAATGTCCAAGAAGGTCAATTTTTTCTGGAATTAATCCACTGGATTGGGCAGTCTGTTATTTCATGAGATCCACACAAATTATCAAGCACCATCTTCCTCCAGGGTTTGCTTATAATAAAAATTCTACAGAAACGAGAGAAATGGTGCCCTCGATTCGTCTTGCCCAATACGCTTGCCTCGCATCCATGTTTGAATGCACCGCTGGCCATGACGATTTGTCGCTTTCAATGGCACAATTGTCAATAAAGATTATACATATTATGGGTCTTTTAGATTTGGGACGTGACTTGAATGTGGCTGAGCAACAAGAAAAACAAGGTGTATCCATGTCGATAATTACTTCTCGCTTGTACGCAAAGTACCACCCACACTTTGAGAATTCTGGCTCGGTTGACTTTTTTAATGAACTGTATGATGCGCATCGAGTTTCAGTTAGCTCCTTTTTGTGGAACAGATTAATTCACTCGTTACAAGCCAATTTTGTTATTAGGACAATAAAGTTGCATTCAGGAGGCAAGCCAGACGTTAACACCAAAGCCTTTCAAATTATTGGGATTAATAGCATTGAGAGCTTGATTGGGCGAGTTGCTCTACAAGATGTTGTGAACCAGGTGATGGAATTGATGTCATCTAGAGTTGTTGTTAACGATCCATTATATGTAACAAAAAAACTAGAAGACACCATTCAGTCTCTATTAGAATTTTCAGCGCATGGAAACAAGATTGATTTGGATAAATATAATCTATCTCTTCACTACAAGTTTGCCAGCGGGTATGATGGGCTTAGTCCTACGACTTCTTCACAGCCATTAAATTTGCATAAAGAAAGTGAAAATGAAAACAATAATAGCACTTTTCAGATTCAGGAAAAAACCAAACGTTGGTTTCGGACACACTTAGTGGCGATTTTCTTTATTACCAGATTGCTTATTTACCGTCCATGTTCTATTGCAACGTTGATATTTAAGGACAATAATGTTCTCAAAACAAATATGCCGATTATTTTTGACTACTTTGAAACGGGCGCCCAAAAGGCCTACGGAATAATGTGCGAAATTTACAATGAAATGATAGTACCGAAAATAAAGCAGCGCCATGAAGAAAAGAGTGGCAAGAAAAATGAAGAAGACAATGATGATGATGACTTTGGAAAGTTTGATTTGTTTATTTCTACAATAGCGGCAGACATATCTGCAAGTCTGTTTTTATTTTACGGTATGAATCAACCTATTGAATCGGACGTTGAGAAGAGCAAAATGCAATCACAAGACACAACAAACAAAGGGGATGTGCAGAACTCAAATAACGAAAAAAAGGAGTCAAAGGGGAATGCTATTTCTTGTTACGATGCCATAGAAAGATTCAGAGGCTGTGTGGATTTTATGTTTTACTTGCAAGATCTACAGGACAAGACTAATAAACGACGTGATCATGCAATTAATGCTTTGATTAGCAAAAATAAAGAAAATGACAATAAACAACAACAGAAAACAGAAGATAATGGACAAGAAGAAGAAGGAGAAGAAAACAAATTTAAACAAAACGAAGATTATGGGACAGAAAAGGCATTGCCGCTTTCTCCGACTTGTCAGTATATATTATACATTTCGAAATTAGTTCAAAATGCTCCTTTAATGAGAATTGTTGTACAAAGCATTACTCATGATGACCGAGTCAAGATTGCCAAGTGTCTATTTACAAAAAATTCTACTGATATTAGTGAGCTACTTGGGCCATTTGTCATGTCAAGTGACGAAAAAAAGGGTCAAGAAAAAGCTGCTAACGACAAAAACATGAGCGCTAAATATGAGCAACGAAAAATGAAAAGTAATATTAATAATTTTAATAACAATGCATCATTTTTTGACAGCAAAGAATCCATTTTGAGTCGAACTAGCAACACATTAACCAAACAAAATGAATCGTCAAAAGAAGTCTATAAATCATACCCGATGATGGCTAAAAGTTTGAGCGAATCATTGTCTTCTGGAAACAGCACTACTAGGGATCAGAATATATTGGATCAACATCAGCGCGAAATCTCTCCTCTTCCCCCCTCTTCAGATGCTAATAGTAGTAATATTAAATCTGGGTATAGTTTACAATCATCAATGAGGAAGAATTCATCATCATCAACAAGAGGTATAAATAGTACAATGATTTACAACAGTACAAATAGTGGCAGTAGCAGCTCTATTTATTCTTTAGTGGATACTACAAGCATTATGGACGCTTCTACAACTACCTCACCCATTTTACCACCTCCAATTTCAGTAGGTCAGGGATTACAAGACAACCATTACCATCATGATAACCTTTGCCATTTCAACAAGACTAGTGGTGGTGGTGGTGGTGATTCGGCTAACTTTATACCCACTTCTGCCTCGGCGCCCGTCGGTCATAATGAATCCATGCATGTTCCAGGTCTTGATCCTAAAGAGTATGATGAAGATCAAGGCGATGGGCTAATTAGAGAAGAGGAAAATGAACAAGAAGAAATCAAAAGATTATGGAAAAATATATTGAATTTGTTTGTTTAAGTTTTTATTTATTTATTTTTTTATTCTTTGCTTGTAAAATATACTATTTATTTATTTATTAATTTTTATTAAAACGATTTTTTCCTAAAAGAGTAAAAATGAAAAATATGGCTATATCGATTATAAAATTGCAAAATATAATAAAAAATTCAAATAATGAAGAAATAACGAATAAAAGAATATTATTATATAAGGAATAAAAAGCCTGTTTTAGTTTAAGATTTTCCAGAGGATGATAATAATATGGATATAATAAAAAGTATAAATAAATAAAAATAAGGAAATTAAAATTTTATATAAATTTTATTAAAATAAGATTTAAAATCTTAAAAAAAAACTTGATATTTTTAATAAAAAGAATATCATTGTCGTTTTGAGTTGGTTCAAGTTTCTTTGTATATATCTATTTGCATATAATTCTATCTATTTAATTTTGAATATTTGGACCAATAAATTTTAACTTTTTATAAAATAAAAAAATACAATCCAACACATGATGGGCTCTTAATTGCTTAAATATATATAAAATCAGCAAAATTCACTTAAAAGCTATTTTTATGTTATAATAGTAATAAAAATGTATATAAAGTTCTTGTGATCAAATTATTACAAAACAAATCTGGTGATGTCTTATTGTTGTTGTAGTTGATGTTGTTATTACAAATTTTTCATAAGTTACAAAAACTTTCGGAACTATGTTCTTATCCGGTCTAGGTACAACCCACTTGTACAATAATATATATAAAAAAAAAAAGGTTTATTTATAGTTTTTTATTCCACTATTTATATTAAACGAATCGTTATTATTATTACTATTTTTTTTTTTTTTTTATAGATCATATATACGTGATTGCGTTGACCTATGTATTTCAATATCCCTTAATAGTTGATTAGACAGTAGCAAAGTATCAATGGAAAAAAACGGAACTAAACGCAGATTTTAAAAATCTTTGTTTTATTTCTTAGTAAATTTTTATTTACTAAATTTCAAATTTGTAATAAATAATAAAGAAAATTAGGGCAAGATCCATTTTTTTTTTTTTTTCGTCAAATAGAAAATCAGTTTTAGGGGTTTTTAAGGGTCCTTTTTTTTCTTCGATTATTATTGTTTTTAAAAGTTTATAAATTATATAAATATATATTTGTCAAACTTTTTTTTTTTTTTTTTTTTTTTTTTTTT
>CBXB010000076.1:103169-113822 GCA_000817185.1 Magnusiomyces clavatus CNRMA 12.647
AAAAAAAAAAAAAAAAAAAAAAGAAAGGCTCTTCTCAGGCATTTTCCAAGTGCCTTTTGTTTACAAAAACGGTATCTATTTTTTTATAAAAAAAACTTTATATATTTATTCACTATTCTGTTTTAAGCCTCGTTTTTTGTAGCGTTTTTGAGAAAATATATCACTCATAAAGATAAAAAAATAGGAAATCAATAAAAATAGAAATATAAGTGAAGCAGAAAGCCGAAATTTTGATTCCAAATTCTGTTTTTATGTAGTGTCGGCTTATTCCGTAAGTCTTATCTTTGTTTTAAAAAAAATATCGTGAACGGCAATGTCCATTTTCATTTGTTGTTATTTTTTCTTCTATATATTTTTTAATGATTAGTGGTAAAGTTTTTAATAAAGTTTATTTATTAAATAATATATGTGGAAGGAATATCCTTGTAGATTAAGCTTTTTTTTTTATTTCAAGTTTCCTTCTACTTGCGTCTTGCTATGCAAAGAGAGGCAGTGGATACCAAGCAGTAAAAGGCATTACAAAAAAAAAAAAAAATCAAAAAAAGGTGCATTATGTTTTAGAATATTCAAGGTACAGATCACTTACTAAAATTTATTATGGTGCAAACCTATAGTTTGAATCTATTACATTTGTTTTTTTCTAGTATCTTATAAAATGTTTATACCACAAATTCAAAATTTTATTTTTTTCCTAAAATTTAGAAATTATAAAGCAAACCTGTCTAAATCGCTCAATAAAGCAAAAGTTGCCTAAAACAATTGCCCAGGTTTTTTGTCATAACACGGCTGACTATATAAAAAAATAAAATACACCTCTTTTCTCTCGCTTACTAAAAATAAACTAATTTATATACAATGGAAGATAAAAGCCGGGTTTATTTGCAAAATAAAAATAAAAAAATAAAAAATTTATAGTGTATATAATACCTTTGTAAATTTATATTTTTGTTTATTGTTTATTGTTTAACATTTTGTTAAGCAAAATCTAAATAAAAAAAAGGTAATTTTTGTTATTAATAAGGGTTTTTTTTTTTCTTTCTTTATTTCTTGTGAAAAAAAAAAAAACAAAAAAAAAACTTGGATTAATAAGCCAGTTAGAATATAATTTTTCAAAAAAAAATAATTACTTTAATTACAGTTAGATTCAAAATTTAGCACATATTTTATTTATCATCATCTCTATCCGTATTCTTTTTTGTAGCAAAAAAATTGGTATTGTAAACGGTTATATCAAAAATCAATCAATCAACACACAATTGCTATTAAATCTTGTTTATTAACAAGGGTTATAATAACGGTGAAATTTTTTTTTTTTGGTACAATCAGATGTCAGTTTAAAAGTAAAAAAGGTTATGTAATTTACCAACTAACTAGTAACAACAATAAATGTTACAATTAGATCTTTATAATAAATCTTGATTATACATTTGTTACAACTTTGTCATCTTTTTAAGATTTTGAGGCGTTTTTAATATTGATTTTTATCTTTTTTTCTAAACTTGACAGGTTTGCTTTCATCGCTATATACACACATTTGTATGAATATTTCTCTTTATATTTAAAAAGAGAAAAAAAACCTCTATTAAATCTATCGTGACATAAATAACAAAAGAATCAGAGTTAATGATTTAATGATATTTTTTTTTGTTTTTATTATTATTGATGTTGTTATGGTTAAAAAACCTTTTTATGTAACTAAAGATATCAAGTAATCTTGGAATTGATGTCATCTTGTTTTCTTTTTTTTTTTTTTTTTTTTTTTTTTTTTTTTTTTTTGTAAAAAAGATCTCTTTAGAACTTCTATGACGTCAAGATTTTTTTTATTTTATTTATTTCTTCTTTTTTTTTTATCGATTACGTCTACTCGTAAAGAACTTACATATCACTTTACTTTTATCTTTGATCTTCTAAATCCCCTGTCTTGCAATTGGTTTCATATTTTAGAAAAAATCGTTGGTACCTACAGTTATATATTTTTTACATAATTTATATTACATCAACTTTTTTTTTTTCTTCTTCTATCTACAAAAAATTAAAAAATTAAAAACTAAGTTCTTTTGTGATGTTACTTCAGATTTAATAATAGCGTAAAACAATCTGGCATCAAATGATTCACCACAGTTCTACATAAAAAATAAAAAAAATTACTTAATTTGTCTCCCAACTTTTAGGGTGCCTAATAAACATGCTTAGCCGATCTCGACGGAATCTGTCAATCAATATGCTTCCTTCGGTTTGACCAACTACTACAATTTCTTTCCGGTCTTGGAATCCATATTCTGGCCAGTGCATCAGCAGTCTCTCAATCATCTCTTCACTAGTCCCATTATCATCATTATACAACGACTCATTTCCGCCATTAGGATCATGATGGTTCACAAAGGACACAAACGGCTGACGATATGCGCGGGACGGATAGAATTTTTCACTAGATCCATAAAACTCAAAAAACAGGCATGTTCCATGAGTTGTACCAAGCTTTGGCACTTTATTGTGTAAAGGGGTCGCCAGATAAGACCATCTAGGAGCTGTGCCTTTATTTGATTGTAACATCAGTCGTCTAGGGCCTTGGAAAAACAAGTCTGTAAAGATGGCAGCTTGGCGCTTATACCCTGGCCACAATTCATTCTTGTTTTCAGTCCTAAATGGCGCACCTTCTGAGAGGTCTTCAGGATATCTGTCTAAATACTGCTTTATAATACCATCGTCATCATCATCATCATCTAAATTAGCAAACAATTGAAGAAACATTGAATCTGTTTCTGACTTGTTTTGTCGTCGCCCAAGCATAAACGCAACAAGTGTTCCTTCATCTTCTTCACTCCCCAAAATCATTGGGATATCTGGCAAATATCCCTTGGCAGCAAGTTCATACGGATTTTGTGACCACAATACCCCGTCTTGACGAGGCGACCATACCAAAAACGAATCCAAAAGGTCAATACCATCTCCACTCTTTGCTTTTAAACTATACGAAACTTTAGAAGCAGCTACTGCCAGCACATGTTGGTCTTGATCCTGCAAGCAAGACAAGGCCTCGTGCTGAGATACAGATTCTGTTTCAGATGGACATCCAGCGTCCTCTGAAAACTTCCAAAATACTGTGTTTGCCATTATACCGTCAGTGGGACCTAAAGGTAGTAGACTACCACTCTGTAAAATAACTGCATCAAACAATGGATAGTTTTTTTCGTCATTTTCTTTTTCTTCTTCGTTATCATCTTTATAAAACTCAGTGCTAATCATCAGATGGGATAGAATAACAGCACCTGCAGAATGCCCCATCGCCGTAATGTTAGCGCCGTCGCCACCAAACCCGCCGATATTTTCACGTACCCATTTTAAAGCCGTAATGCAATCCCACAGCCCGGCGTTTGTTCCCCCAGTCTCGGTAGCCGCACTGCCTCCAAGAAACCCAAACGGTCCCTGCCGATAATTCAACGACACAAAGATAATAGGTTCCTTTAGTTTTAGGCTCTCGTCGACAAACTTCTGGCCAGGATACAAATTGGAAGAACCAATCCCTGGGACCCACACAAGGACCTTGAGATTAGAGGCAGGAGTAGTGCCCCTTGGACGATAAATGTTTATGGTCAGACAGTCTTCGTCTGTGTCATCCGCTTTGAGCGCATCGAGAAGCGGAGATGGTGTTAGCCATCCAGTAAGAGTAGAAAGCTTGCTGAGGAAACTGGCAATAGTGCCGTCTGAAGTGGTTGAATGGCACGAGTGTCCAAAGTCAAAAGCTGAAAACTCATCTAGCGATCCAGTATATGGAACAGGTTTTTTAAACCGCAAATGGCCAATGGGTGGTTCAGCATACGGTATTCCTCGAAAGGATTCAATTCCGTGTTTTCTTATGCCGTAGATAACATCTCCATTGCTTAGGTATGCTTTCGGAGTACTATTGTCGTCTAAAAATGGCAAATGTGCTGTGTTCCCAAAGTTGTTTTGTCTCGATTTCGTGATAAAAAACAAAAAACTATAAAAAACATTAATCAATTTCATTGTTTGCTTAATCGTTTTATTTTATTTTAAATGTTGATTAATTTGATACCAAATTGATATATTATTCATTTTATAGATGAATTTCAAAATATTTTATACCTTTTCGTTCTCTTTTCTTAAAGAGAAAAAAGAATTTGAGAGCCTTGTCATTATTATTATTATTGTTATTTTTTATCAGAAAAATTAAATATTTATAGACATTATTTAAGCGAATAATTCAAGTTTCCAAAAAATAAAAATACACACATCCTCTTCACTAAGCATTGAATTTATTCTTTTTCTATCATGATTATGGATAGATGGACTATTACTATAGTTTGATACACTTTAATAAATTTATTTTCCCAGGTGTTGGAAACCCCGTGATTTTATTTTCCCCATATTTATGAGCAAATTAACGATATAAAAAAAGAACATTTAAGTCTTGAACTGTCAATTATTGTCATAATCACTCTACAAGGTTATTAATCCAGTTTTTATTAAAGTGTGTACCTGTCCAAAATAACCTTAAAGTATGAATAAGTATATTTAAGAATAGATAAACTCATTATCATATCAAAAAGTTCTAATAGAAACAAATAAGAGTATACAAAAAAATAAAAAAAAATAAAAATAAAAATGGTTGGTTGGTTTTTGCCGTGCTAAATGTATAAAAGTATAACCAATTTTAAGGGGGTGAGATAATATAAATTGGTAAAATAAAAATATTAAAAAAAAGCTCTAAATTGGCTCCACTACTTCAATTTCACACACTAGTAATAAGAAAAAAAAAATCCAAAATGAGTAAACTTTTAACGTGTTCTTTGTAATAAACAAAATAAAAAAATAAAAAAATAAAAACCTTGTTGAAAATATTCTAATGACATGTCAAATCCCTTTTGGGTGATGTAGTGTTTCCCCAGAGCAGATTTCCTAGAAAAGCTCCTAAGACAATAGCAATCATGAGTTGGCCGTTATATGTCATAAAGACGAGCATCAAGAAAAACGAATAAAACACTTGAACAGCGTAGATTAAAGCTCGTTGGACTTTGAATGAGTACAAAGTGCTCGAAGATGTTTGAGGTCCTGTAGACGATGGGTTATCTAATGGTTCGGTTGTTGGTAATTGCCCATTTCCCGGAGATGGGGTTAAATCATCATTATCATTAGTATCATAATCTTGAAAATAAAATATTAAAACAAGAAAGATAAAGTGTCATATTTTTTTTTTTAAAAAAAATCACATTAGAATCTGACTTGTATAAAGTAAATGCAATTGCGCAAAAATGTAAAAGATAAAATCATGGATCAAACATACCTAGTAATCTAGAAGTCCGTAAAAGAGCGTTATTCTTTTGATCGTATTTGTTGCCAATATACTTGAGATATTCATAGCCCATACCTAGTAGGACAACGATGAAAAGTGAAAAAATGGCGTCAAATGTTGTTCTGATATGCCACCATTTGAAGACAACACATAAGTTCTTAGTATCCCAATTAAAAAGCATGTTCATAGAACATTGGTCTTCATCGCCTCCCATATCCATCATAGCTGTAACATCATGGTGTGCGTGTTCTGAATGATCCATTATATTAGATGTTATTTTTTTTTTTTTTGTTCAAAAAGATGAGACAAGTGGTTGCAGTGAATTTATTAATGTAAGAAAAATAAAAATAGCCACACAGTATATATAATAAACGAAATTAAGAATTCTATAACTTTATGGATTTATTTAAAAAACAAAAAACTGGTAATAAGAAGAAAAAAAAAACGAAAGAATAAATAAAAGAGAAAAAAGAGATTGTTAAAAACCAAAAAAGTTAAAAAAAATAGAAAATGTAAGCCCGGAATTTAAACCGAAAATGGTACAAACAAAAACATTCTATAAGGATGTGGAGACCTGAATTAAAAGCCCACTCTTGACATGTTAGTCAGCTTTTGATTTTTAATTTTTTCGGTCGGGTTCAGTAATATTACACCCTTATTACAAAATTATTTGTAACCTTTTTCCTCTCAGAAATTCTCTTTTACATTCGTTTATTAAAAAACCGATAATAACTTTGTGACTTAGTCATTTTTCAATAAGACATTATTTTACAGCATCTATAACTGCAATAAAACCATTTTACATCTAGTTCAGAGCCATTAATATTCATTACTATATAAATCAGTTAGTAATTTTTCAAAAACTTATAATGTCTTACCTTTTAACTTATCTTAAATCTACGGTTTAAATTCATACGTATTACAACTTTTTTTTAAAAAAACTACAATGGATCAAATGCTGTAATTTTAATCACTTTGGAGGTTTCAAAACTACTCTGCCCATTCACAATGAACCTTTTATCACCCATTTTACAGTTATAACAGTTGTTTAAACGCCATATATATATATGAGATACCAGAATTCTTTGAGGAGTTACCATTTATTTGTGAACATTAAGCAATCGAAATGTCGACTGTATTGTCCATTACAAACAATATACAGCACTAAACAGTTGTAGAGATTTAGGAATTTGGAAAAAAAACACTATATTATTTATTTAAAATGATTTTTGCTTTCAAAAAAATTAATAATACCGGTGAAATGGGATGGTGGTATACGTACTTTGAGTTGCTGTTTAATAAATTTTCTAAGCCTGGAAAACGCTGCAACAATTTCAAATAGTAGGGGTATCACGATGCTTTGAAAGTCCTTAGTTTCAGATATTTCTCACTCATAGAATGCTTGATTGAGAATTGCAGAGCCATTAAAAAGAGATAATAATAATAATGACTATAAGCACATATGGTATTTTAAATATGTGAGTATCACTATAACTTCATGTTTAAAAAAAAGACTAGCATTTTTCCAATCGTGTTTTCCTCGATTAAAGAGTTGGGTATAAATGTTAGGGGCGTTCAAAAAAAAAAAAAAAAAAAAAAAAAAAAAAAAAAAAAAAACCCTTTATATATTTGAAAAATTTTTTGACCTTCATTACTTGCCCCGACCATTAAAGTTAATTAACTCTAATAATATATATATTTTAATTTGGATTACCACTCATTTTTTTTGTTTTTTGAAAAAAATTGGCTGCACAGATTTCCACTTGTATTGATTTACTTACGTATCGGTCATCCAAATCCTTCAAGATGCGATATCCACGTTGCTATCATCAATATTTCAATAAATTCTGTATTGCTTAATGACTAATTGAATACTAACATTACTCTTATCACTTAGGATATCCATTGATATAAATTATTTTTTTTTAACTTCATTATATAATTTTATTTGACCAATTATTGGATCTGTTTTTATATTAAAAATTGTATTTTATTTTTTCTTTACTTAATTAATGACTGCTTAAAATAAAAAGGTTGCTACTTATCATATTTTCTTGGTTATTTCTATTATCATTGCGTATTGTTTTATATCTAACGTTGTATACTCATTTTGTTTTATGTTTTTTGCTATTAATTTGTTGTTGTTTTAAATACTACTATAGCTTTTGATTATTTTGTTTCTCGATTTTGTTTTTTTACTGTTTATTTTTTTATTTTTTTTATCCTATCACTATAATGGCATTTGATGCTTTTCTACTACAATTATATCTTTAAAGTCAGCCAATATAGCTTCTTTTTTTTTCAACGAAATGATTAAAAAAAATACAGTTTTAAAAAAGTTGGTATAACTAAGGTATACAAAAAAGCAAATAACCAAAAAGTTCCAAGTACACTCAAAATACCTTTAAAAAAATTAAAATTCAACAAGCTATATATATTCATCATATATATTTTCTTATATCATAGTAATCTATATACAAACATGTAGAGTAACCAATGACCGAATTCTTTTTATTGCTATTCGTATCAACTAGTTCTAGAAGTTTTTCAGTACATAAAATCTCAGTTACGCTCAGTTTTGTTTTGACTGACACTAATCTATTCCGTATATCATCTAGTGTAACCTTCTAATACATTTTTGTTTAGTTCGACCATAAGGTTTACTCTATTATTGTGAAACTTTTTGCACTCTATAAAGTACTACGGTCTATTTGCTTATATCGAAAAGAAGACAACGTCTTGTGCTTGTTTTAAAAAAACTTATTTGGAATATCTATCTAAGCACAGTTTTTCACTCTTTTTGGAGATTGCAACAACGTAAATTGGTGGTGTTTTTGCTCGCAGATATACAATTCACTTGAAAACTGCTGCAATGCCATTATCTTGATTCGATAGTAACGAATCATTGACATTCAAATTTAGCAGTCTTCTATCTTTGTTTGGGATCGGATTTCTCCAAAAGAGAAATAGGTGAAGCCTATAAAATTGATATTAACTTTGAGCACTTAAAAACTGGGTGGACATATGAAGATGGTGGATAAAGTTGTTGTACAAATATCTTCAAATTACCGAAAAAAAACAAAAGCTTTGAAATAAAGCCCTCATCTCAAATTGCGTGGATTTACTCATAATCGATGGGTACTTTGTAGAAGTCAGTATTAGATTGTGCCAATTTTTGAATATCCAGCTTCTAATTAGGGAAAATTATTTAAATGTTTAAGAGGTAGTTCATTGTGAAGTTTATATATACAGGACATTGCAAACAATCATAAATGATGATACACAAACTTATATTTCTACATTACAATTAAAAAAAAACAAATTGAAACTATCATTCTTATCAGTTGCTCGAATATACACATACCAAAATCGGTATTGTCAGTTTTCAAATCGATTTTTTACTTTTAATGGCAGAAGCTGTTACGCTTTTTTTTTAAACTTGCATGTTTACTTTTACTTCAGCCGTATATAAAAGATAAAACTAGAAAACATATGCAACAAGTACACCTACTCTGTCATATATGTCATAAATAAAAAGTAAGGCGATTTCATTTCTTATTCTTTGAATAATCCAATAGAAAAAAAAAAGCATTTTTCAAAAGTATCAAAACAAGAGTAACATGAATAAAGACTCAGAATACGTCTTAGAAGGAAAGAAATGAGGAAGCTGCAACACTCAACCCCAAACTAAGCCAATCAAAACTAGAAGAGTCTATGGAAATTTTTTAAAACGTATCAAGAGAATGTGAATGAAATTAATAAAGAGATTGATCAACTTATAGAGTTGGAGCAAAAAATGAAGGAGTTTTGGGAGAAAGCGGACTACCTTGAATAAAAAATTGACAAACTCAATGGCCAAATACAAGAGATGGAATTGGAATATAAGAAATTTGAAAATATCACCCAAAAAAGAAACCATCTTCTGGCTCTAACTAAAGAACCAATAGAAAAGTTGAGGAATAAGGCTATACAAGCCCTGTCTCTTGCTGATACAACAAAAGATCAATTAAAAATTGTAGATGTTTCTGTCAACGCCAGCAAAACAAACTTGGAGAGCTTGAAAAAGGAAAGAATACATTGTCAGGCAAATAACCTAGATATCAACAAAATGATCCATCAATTGGATGTGACATAGCAACACGAAAATGCAATTGCAAAAGAAGTCTACAGTATGATAAAGACCTACAAGAACTCAATTAACGACTGCAAGTCTATCAAGGCCGATTCAACTAAAACTATGGACGAATAAGATAATTTGGGGAAAGACAAAAATGTTGTTGAGAAAAATGTAAAGGCTGACACAATAGTAGAAAAAATAGCAAACACCGAAACTGACCCTTGGGACATGGTATCTAATAAAAAAAAGAAATTGATTCGTCCAGCTTGATTCAATTGGATCAGAGAGACGACAAAAAGTCTAAATACAAAATCCAAATATGTTGTGATCGAGAACTTTATAAAGTAATTTTTTATAGTACTTTTGAAAATAGAAAGGTAAGCTTTTAGTTGTAAAACTGGCCAAAAAGATTGATAAGATCTACGGCAAATGGAACGTTGCTTCTGTATATCTCACTCGCAGAAGTGAATACCCGTACATCATGTTAACAAATAAGGAACTGGCTGATACGGTTGATTCGTGGATCATGGATATAGACAGTTCTTTTGTTCCATTGGACCAAGATGATTGGTTCAAAGTTATGATTTACAGTGAAAATAGTGAAGAGGGGTCTGAGGCTCATACCACTCCAGAAATAGTCTATAATAAAATCACCAGCTTAGGAGTAACCCCAAAATGAATAGTTGTAGAACTTAAAAAAAAAAGGAACCATATAACAAATTCGGAACAGCTATTTCAGAGTTTAAACTGTGTCTTGGTTCCATCGATGATGCCTTAAAACTTTTAGAAGAAACGACTACAATCAATTACTCTGAGTTTAAGCTAAGGGAATATAAGCTCTCTAAGAAAAAGAGAGAAAAAAATTATGAAAAAAAAGAAGAAGAAGAAGAAGAAAGAGAAAAACATTATTATGAGAAAAGGTTTGAAAAGAATCAAAAATTAGTACAAATGGCCCTGGAGGAAACGTACCGATTTAAGAAAATAAATAAAACTTAGTATATCAAGTAGGGTAACAAAAAAAGGTTTTTAGTAAGAGTAGAAAACATGCCACAACATTTGGAAGTACTGTTTTAGATATATATGTATAGGTATTTATTACATATAGCTGGTTATTGATTTAGTTTTAGTAAATTGATTGTGTAAATTTATGAAATTATTCAAATGTTGCAGTTGAGACTCTGACGTTTGATGGAGGTTTTGAAAAAAAAAAAAAAAAAAAAAAAAA